>QNGE01004290.1:4854-64370 GCA_008508345.1 Paragonimus westermani
ATCCTGAATTCGTACGCCCCGAGTTTCCCCAACCTTATGCTACCGTGAATCGGAAGTCGCAGGGAGAAAACGATGAATCTGCAAACAAACTTTATTTATTGATTTACTCACCGTTCACAACAGACTTCACGTAACAATTAAGGGGTGCTAGGGAGCTGGACGTGAGAGCACCTTGAGCACAACAGCCGCCGGAGTGGAAGAGTGCGTCGACGGAAAATTCCAGTCGACCTTCAGAATTTAAACAAGCGTTAGACTGGTTAAGCGGCGTTCCCAACGGTAATAGCTCAGCATTGTTATCCTAGTGAATGTAACCTACAGGAGTAGAGGTAGTGCGAATTCATTACACAGCTGAGAGCATAACTGCGATACTTATGCCGGCCCACTAACTTTGATGTTAGTGGTTTGTAGTAAGTTTACATATACAAGGTAATGTGAACAGGCGCGGTGGTACTGGCAAGGCAAATCTCACGTCGCGGGGAGTTTAGAATTTTGGGGACGTCGAAGGTGATCTCACTACAAATTTTTAGAAACCTCATATCTGAACTCATACCTTCAGTTTCGTAATGCAGTAGTTTCCAAGCCTAGAACCGAACTACATGTGCGAGCTAGACAGCATTCGCAAGATAGCTTGCAGCGTTTCCATTGTCGTTTCGTTAGTTACACTAAATTTGCATGTAACTCAAGCAAATAGCGGCAACTTTCAGCCGGAACTTGCATCGTGGATTGTTGGCTTAGGGTGCCAAGTACTCGGCTGTTCGTATGCGGAGTCTCGATACGGTTTTGTAGACAAACCACCGTCTTTTGAATCATGTTAGTTGGTCAGCGGTTCTTGAGGAAGATTTCTTTCAGAATAACAGCCGAATGTTTGCACAAGTTGAATGAGAACAAGCATTGCTTCCTCCGAAATATCTTTTGGATGCGTTTCTCACCAGCGTGTTTTTCTAACGTTGAACGTTCCACTCCACTCGCGCTAGTCTAGTTTCCCGATTTCAACCAAAGGAATTGATAGGCTTCATTTGCTTCGATCCTTAGAACTCCTCTTTTGGTTTCTGATCCTTTTCCAAAACTTGTCATCCTAAGTACGGTATGCAGCGTACCTCTCAACGACGTGGTGTTATCTCATCGGCCGGTCAAGTTATTTTTGAGTCATTGGCCTGATGCCCGGTTTAACTGTCCTGTATTTTTTGTTGTTGTTCGATTAAATTTTCCCAGTTCCACTTTTAGTGAGGTGGACCAGGTTACAGTTTGTTAGTTTCTGTGTGCACGTCTGCAGTCGTTTTAAGATCGTAATGTGAGTTTTCGTCTTCATCTGCCAGTCTTTCAGTAGGTGGCAACATTGGATAGGATGTGGTTGCCCCAGTTTGTTATCCAAGGGATGTTAATAGCTCTTTTAAAGTTTCGAGTTTTCCGTGCTTGGGCTACGTATGGGTCCTGATTGAACGAAGCGAATAAAGATTGTAACGTTTCAGATGTGGTTCTGCGATGCCGTTGGACTGTGGGATTTCCCTCAGTACTTTTCGGTGATTAAACTCTAACTCGGGGGTAATGATGAAGGATTTACGGATGCTTGATATATCTGGGTAGCACGTAGTTAATGGGTATTTTCAGGACACTAAAGTGTAGGATACTTCAACATTTTTTTCACTGATCAGTGTGCGCGGTTGTTATAAGCGTTGCACGTAGCTTGTTAGAATGCAAGTGACTTGAATGCTTGATTGCAATTGGGCGCGTAAACCTTGTTTATAATAGAAAGAATCATCTTGTTGTGTGAAGCGACATTTCAGCAGATGAGTGCACCTTGGAGCATTCATTTAAAATGATTAGTTCCCCCGGCAACCGACGGTCGATTGAGACAAGTATCAAGTGACTTTCAAGGTTGTGTGCAACAGTTCTTGCGAGTTCAGTAGTCCACTGGGCAAAAGGACCATTTCGTGGACTACTTCTGAGGAACTGATGGTTATTGGCAGATTTCCAGCTCATCTGTTCCTGGAACTCGTCAAATGATTCTCAATCGTATAGCACCACTTTCACACAACTACAATCTGTTGACCATCCTTCCTGAGACGTTCTAAAATGAGGCAAGTAATAATGTCTTCTCTTTACACAATAGATTAGTGGCATGGTAGCCTTCCGAATCTTTCGTTCCCAGTAAGAGTTATGGCTGACTCGTCGTTTTCGTGATACTGTTGTCAACGCGTTAGAAGACTGGTGATCAAACGGGTTTATGCATCTAGCCTAGACATGGTGCCGGAAGTTTGCAAATGGCCAAAATCTTAGACGGGTCAGCACGCCTACCGTCGCTATCCACAATAAATCCAAGATACTTCATCGGAGTCGCATTTCTCTTTCTGTAGCGTAAACCCATATTCCCTTATTCGTTGTAGGGCTTGCTGTAAGTGTTTTCCATGCTCTGAGGTACTACTTACAATAATGATATCATCCATATAGACAATCGCAAACGGAAGGCCCCTGAGTATTGCATTCATGGTCAATTGGAAAATGGCTGGAGCACATTTGACACCAAAAAGGAGTCTGTTGTACTTAAATAACCCCTAATGGGCGTTGTTCCTGAACCGGTAGCTGGAGATACGCCTACGAAAAATCTATCTTGGTGAGAACTTTTCCACCATTCAGCCTAGTGAAAAGATCTTTCGAAACAAGCAACAGATATTGGTGCAAGTGCAAAGTGTCATTGAGTCCCGTGGAAAAGTCACCATATAAGCGTACTGCACCATTTGCTTTCTTCACTGCCACAGTAGGTGCTGCCCGACTAGAGTAGTTGACCTTGGTAATTATTGCCGGACTTTCCCAAACGGTCCAACTCCTTATCCAACACCTCCATCATTGAGCAAGGTACGGGACGATTGGGGCGAAATACTGGTTGTACATCAGTTTCGACGTGAAGCTGCGTCTCGCGTTTCTCAGAATTCCTTGAACTTTCCTTAACAATATCAGAAAACTCCGCCTGTGGTTTATGAACGAAATCATCATTTGTGTTAGGCCCTACCTTAGCCACATCACAAACAGGGTTATCATATTATGGAGTCTGGATTTAGTGGAACATCCCACAGTTTTAACTGCTCTATCCATTCATTACCAATTAAATTAAGAACGTTACAATTCGCGATGTAGCAGATACCAGAACCAGACCGATCTCTTAACGCGAAATAACAGTAGAACTCATCAACAAAAATTATTTTTTATCCAGGTGCATTCCGAGCAATCCGTGTTGTAGTCTGGTAGGCCGGGCTTCCTAATAAAATAATCCACGTGTGTGAAATAATGGTGATGTTCGAAGCGGTGTCCAACTGCAGTATGACATCTGCATCGTAATGTGTCCGTGTAACTTCTGGAAACCTGCTGAACAAGCTGTAAACACAAGATTTGATTGTTGCTAAAAACGCTTTCTTAGATCTGACTGGTTTGGTCTAGTGCGGCATGCCTCGCAGTTTACCATTCGCTCATATTTCTGACGGATATGATTTCTGAAAGGACAAAATTTGACCAAATTCCACTGACCGCATTTTCTACAGGCTGTGGATGGACGCTGGAATCTGGTTCCGGTGTCCTATGTCAGATGAGGATACGTTCTTGTGACACGGTCCACCAGTGCAATGTCTGAAGTTTGTCCTAATGATTCGATCATCTGAGTGTCATGTTTGGTGTTTTGAGACCTCACCTACTCTTATTGCTGTCGCACAGTAAAATCAATAGACTTTAGGCTTCGCTAACAGTTGTGTTCAAATATCTGCTTCTTCAGTGAATGTTAGTCCCTTCACGAAAACGAGTGATTTGAACTGATCACTAGAGAGTTTATCCAGCTGAAACCGCTCACACTCATTAACTCTACCGACGCAGGCAGCATAGTTCCACAACTGGAACGATCATCGCCCTATCACACGTATTCTCCCTGTTTGGGAATCCAAAAACTATCGTGGCTGACGGTGGCCTCCAATTTAAATCAGCGAAATCCGATAGATCTTGCAAATGTACCGCCACTGTACTCCACGATATCATCCCCAGCCTAACGGACAGGTTGAACGATTTGTAGACACGTTTAAAAGTCTCAAAAAATGAAGGGAGACGGGGAATTGATAGATATATAGTAGTCACAATTTTGCTTGCGTACCGCTCAACGCCAAACCCAGCAACACCAAATCAGTGTTCTCCGACAGAAGATTTCCTGGGCAGACCGTTCAGAACCCCACTAGACGCACTACGATCACGGAAACAAGAGTTCGAGCAAAACACGAAAATGCAGCAGCAGTTCAATGGACATCATGGAGTGAAAACTCGTGTATTTCAACCGAACGATCGGGTGTATGGCTCAAATTTCCAAGGTTTTAAGAAAACCTGGGTTCCGGCACTCATCAAACAACGACGAGGTCAAGTCTTATATGACCTGATAGCAGACGGTCGAAAATGCGCACCACATACGACCAAGACTTACCGGAAACGAATCCGAATACATAAGTAGGATTTCTACCGCTAGATGTATTACTGGATACCTTCGAAACAGCCACACCTGAAGTGAATGCGGACACAGTAAAGGTGAATGAAGAATTGATAGCAGCTACTACAGAAAACCGGTACTCTCGTCGAACACGACCTCGGATAAAAAGATTGGTAATTGATCTGTCCAGAAAAATGTAGAAGTACACCCATCTAACTTGGGAAGATGTTAATGGAGCTGTGTTGTAGATATAATCACCCTCATGGTTTGTTGAACATTGGTCCGTGCATTTTAGCCAATCATAACCCTTTACTGTGGACGTATCGATCAGCCATTTGGTTGACATCAATCTGTTCCTGTGCTAGACACTGTGTGATAAGTTGCGCTGAGCACTTACTGGAGCTGTGTGAAAACTCACTCTGCCATAGGCTGCTAGATGGCGTTATGAATTTATAGGGTAAGTTGGCATTACTGGTATGTTTTAATGGCTTAAATCCGGTCTCCTGGTTGTTGCTGCCCATCAGGTATCATCTGGTGAACCTCGGTCACACTTCCCACTGTACCAGCAACAGATGCTGAAATTTGTAGGTAACTTTTACCAGTTAATTTTTTCGTTCAGTTTGGATCTATTGAGTTCGGTAGATCACTGTGGATATAAGGTGCGGGTAGTGAAGATGCGCAGAGACTCATGAGATGTTTGGTGGACAGCCTTAGTTTCGAACACGATCAATTTTCTTTATAGTGTATTTGGTGGGGAGGCGGTTTTTTCTGTCGAGACTGTCTACCGGTAACAAATTTTTAAGAACCCAATTACATTTCCCAAAATAGTTTCCGATCACAACCTTTTTCTGTTCATTTCACTTCACAACCTCTGTTACAAAATGCTTTACGGGTGGGTGATGTACCTTCAATTGTCTTGGCAATACTTTTTGTTAGTTTTCGTCAGCTTTATGTATCAAAGAGTAAAACGAGCTTTGTTCACTACCTATGTCACCTTACCTTGTAAATGCATATTGCTACTTTAGACGGACCTATTTTCTACACAGGTCTGATCTACTGACTCCGCTAGATCTGAGGTAATCGGCACATAATCTGCATTTGAGTTACTAACTACACATCAGCATCTGCTATCCCCTTTCGAAGGTTTGCAGTCGGAGCACACCTATTAAATGGCAGCATGCACGAAACCGGTCTTGTGTCTCAGACAAATTTTGACCACCAACAATGTATTTCTCATGCCACCCCATTGTGTATAAAGTCCACTGTCTCATTTGGCGCCAGTTTGTTCAGCTGCCGTTTTTATGCATTCTTTTGGCGATAGGACTCCTTTAAAAGTTGTCTGTTTGGAAACGTCGGATCGGTCGTCAGAAGGTGAGCTAAATTTAATGACTGGTACTGTCTGCGGAAAACGCTAAATAGCCGGGAACATACCCCGGAAACGCCGTTGATGCTGCTGCAACCGGGCTGTATCCCGTCTTCGGTAAACCAGACGTGTGCTTTAGTCGGTGTATTCTCCTCTCATGGATATAAACATGTACCAGACAAGTACAAGAAGCCCACTTGATATCAAGTGCTCTCTTGTCATTGCAAGCAGATTGTCTTGACGACTGTCAGCGATTCAACGGTCAATCATTCGCAAGAAAAGCCCCCAGTTCCTTCTGGGACCGTAGTAGATACTTGCTCGTTTGTTGACCAGACATAAAACATCGCTTAGCAGGTTTCATAAAACCGAAGACCTCAACCTATCTCGGAAGTACTAATCACGAGGTTATCGATTGCCCTAAACGGGCTAGCTACTGTATTTCCTACCGAGAAGATCGAGCAGCCTAGGCATTACTTACAAGTGGATGTGGCTAAGTGCTCAAGTATAATTCGATCTTGTCTGATTGGAGGTCAACGGCGCAACAGTGAGTACGTTTACCGTATAAAAGTGTGGCTGGAATTCTAATGGCGGCCATGTCGATGGTATGCACTGGTGTCATGGTCTAACAAGAGCGGAATACGAGTCTAGCTTTTCCTTTCGAAAGATACTAGCTTAAAATCCATTTCGATGCACAGGCTGCTACTAAGTGTGTAATGTTCAACTTGAAATTGGCCCAATCCCTGACTGTTCATCATTAAACATAAAACAGTTCAGTTTGTACGGGTCTGTGGGAACGAGGAGGCACAACAAACAGAATAATTTATTGTGATGCTTCAATTTGATATGAATTAGGATAGCAGGTGAACGTCACAATGACCATTTTCTAAAGCAAAATATGCCTGCTAAAAAAAGTCTGGAATATCCATGAAGGTGTTAAAGCCCTTCTGTCCAAGTTCACTAATTTATAGTGCTCACGTAGTACATCCCTATGTAGAAGAGAATAAGCCTTCTCTAAAATCGTTCGCATTCCATTTGTTAAAGAAGGCTTACAATTTTTATGTACATTTGAGTGTATTGAGCTGTGACAAAGAAGCACAGAGTAGCGGAAGAACTAGCAGGATGGAGATGAGTATACGAGGAGTTTTGCTTCAGATGTGGTGAGGATCATATGAGCATGAATCGGTATAGGACTAAGCTATTTAGAATACAGAAAGAGAGGTGTGATTCGGAAGTGGCAATTAAGTACGGCGCAGATACACTGATAACTAGTAACTTGCTAACATTGGTATTGGAGATTTTACACGCTTTGAAGTTGTCCCGATGGCCGGGCTGATAGAAGACTTTGGTTAGCTTCACAAATGTACATGTCGCCTCTTCGCCTGAAGTTCTCTGTTGATAGCACTGTTATGGCAAATGCCGAAAAGATGTTCTAAAACGGGCATACCCTAACATTAAAGGAATGCTTATATTTCAACCGAGTATAAGAACACAGCGCCAATTAGAATGGGCAAGCACGTAGGAAGAAGTAAATGGAACTTACGAATAGGAATTTCCTGCTGGGCAGGTCTGCATGGAAATATGTGCAACCGATATTTACAGCATAAATACCGGGACGTCGCATGGTCGCTACAGCTCCTGCAATTTGTGACATCTGCAGTCTGTGACCTAGGTTTTACTGTCGACTGTATATCAGATACGGATAAGTGTTACATTGGGGTGTTTGATAGAAGCTTATAACGAGTGATATCATTGTTGGGGTAGATTGACCAATTTACTGCTAACACGCTAACCGTTCTGACGCGCATGTCTGAAACTTTGTGAAAAATGAAAACGGTGATTGAACACTTGGCATTGGCAGACACTAATCATATTTGCAGGCGCGTCAGAACGACCGGTGAGAACGCACCGAATACGTAGTTTGACTGGGGTCTGTCTACTCAGATGATCATGGTTCACGCTCAACGAATTACACCAGTTCTATCTGTATTTTTACGTATGGATCTAACATTTATGATCGTTTGTACTTTGTTCCCGAATTCATTATCAGGTCCGTATGAAACGTCTTTGATATCCTTCAACTAGGTCCTTGGGACCGACCTGCGTTTCACTTAGGCTTGATACGTTTCTGTAAAAGCTCCATGCAGCACGTGCGAACAAGCCAGACTGTGTAGTGATTTTGGTGAGCGGAACACGTACAAATAGGGATGTTACTTTTTCGAATGAGTTACACTCTGTGTACTGGTGGCTTGTGCTTACATGTGAGCACCAATGGCAAAACTAATGTCGGCACAACTCACCGTGCTTCTAACCTACTCCTGCACCAGTACACCATACAACGATTATCAGGGCAATTTGACTGAACTGAACCGATGAATGAGCGTTTACTGTTTTAGGTTTCAACTGCTGGGGTTTTTCCCACTCTCACTCATGATCCTCAGATAAGCCCTCGTAGTAACACGCATTCTGAGGTTTTTCGGTCAGCAGATAGTTATACTGTTATTAATACAGCTGAACACAGCATGCTCGCAATTAACTGTTTCCATTATTGTCTTCTCCGTGTTTATGTTGTTTCTCCAGAACTGCGCAAGTGTACAACACGTAGCGACCGAATCGTGAGTGTTACACATACGATAAATATCACCAGCTCCCATACCTCATCTGCATGCCCATTCTGCTAGTCTCTTTTACTTAAGAAATCTTTGAACTTAACGAGTGTTGAGAAAAAACGCGTAGCAAACAAGCTTATTTTCAGTGCTTCATCATCAGGCTAAATACAACACATTTATGTGGGTTCGCTGGGGGTAGTATGTCCGTTGGATGAGGGATGGTGATCATTTATGTTCACTCAGTAAAACTCGTGAAATCTAGTTATGTAGCGCCAGTGAATTGGGTTGTAAACGTTTTCGGAAAATCGGTACTCCTATGTAACAGATCGACACAGGGCCACGGAAGGTTCAGTATCTTGCCTGTACATGCTGCCTCTTTTTGTGTTTACTGTTTCGTTTGTTCTTGTGGAACAAGCTACATAAGCCGCACAACAAGGCGACTATCTGAACGCATGCGGGAGCATCATCCGGCGTGGCTAGCTCGAGGATCGATAAAGGTTTGCTCATCAGCGGTCGCTACTCATTTGGTGGAATCGAATCATCTGATCAACCCGGCCGATTCGTTCAAGCCTATCTATCGAGTCGGTGGAGCGCAATCAAAGTGGGTCAAAGGTCATCTACTAGCCATTGCAGAAGCCATCGCAATCCGCTTACATTCGCCCCCGTTATGCTCACAAAAACGTCTGGTCAAAACACTGAACCTTCCGTGGCCCTGTATCTATAGTCCGGATCGATCTGTTACATAGGAGTACCGGTTTTCCGAAAACGTTGACGAGTTTTATTGTTTTTGCTTGAATGTGACCCTGCGAATTGTCGTCTCGGTGACGTAAAGAAAAATAACACCTGACTCGGATGGTACCAACTGCGATTTAAAGTCTAGGGTATGTTAACCTACTAGCAAATGGATAAGTAGGCTGAATTAAATTCCACATTCCAGTTTTTCTCTCGTGCTGTCTGGTTATGGTATACTCAAAACGAGCGTACGTCTGAGTGACACTGTTGTGCAATACCCCAGTGTTAAAACACAGTTATTTCTAATTTGGTAGGTCGTATTATCAGGCGCAAGTACTGAAGTTAACGGAATAAAATTGTGTGCAGACATATCACGTGCACTTTGCATATGGCGTGTACTTGTGGGCCTGAGTTGACAATAGATTTCCTCATTAAATACTGGGCAATTGAAAGCCGCCATGTAAAATACAGCCTCAATCCAAACGCAGCGACTGGCAAAATACTAGTGAAGTTGGCTCAAATTAATACTTGCTTTTTCTGGTGGTATAATACAGCAAACACGAAAATCCGTCCTGCTTGCGTCGTGCGATCCATCACATATTCGAATGAACAGAGGTTCATGTTGTCATTCGTCCGTGTGAGTTGTCTACTAGCCAATAAATTTTAATTGAAGAGACTATTCAAAAGACCAACAATATTGTGCATCTAGTGATTTCACTGTTGAGTGATGTTTATCGGCTTTTTGTGGCAGCGACTTCGCAACGGCTGTGAGAGAGCCAGCTGTAAAACTGAACAATAAAAGTGTGCCACTCGGGAGTAGTCACACAATTGTGCTCGTTGAACTAACATGACAATCACATAAACGTGTAGTGTTCTTTGTAAGTGGTGCTCTTCTACATGGGTGGCGGCATCCGATTCGAATTAGCCTGTCACAGTGACCGAATCCAAAAGGACGCCTGCGCTTAGCTATCACTGCAATTTGCTTGCGCTGCACCAATTGCAGTTCCACCAACACACCACGTATCCAGTGTAAACCCGAAGGAATAAGACTGGGAGGTGTGCCAATGGGGTCTTTGTGTCCAGCCGGCCAATGCTGGTTAGCCACTTGATTGGCTAATAAGGAAAGGAAACCCCTATCTCTCGGAAACTAAACAGAGAGATGCTATAATGACGAGATCTACACTGAGAAGAAAGATTTTTGAAGTGTAATACAAGAAGCATTGCAGTATAGGATTGCAGGTTAATGCAACCTAAAGAAGATAGGGATTAAAAGCAAAGTTCTCATTGGACTATGAAAAGCCAAACAGACCATTCATCATACATTACATCAACAAAGCCGGAGAAAAGAATGGGTAGAAGACCACAGACACTCAAGTTTCTGAAAGGAAGAGCGGATTAATTGTCAATGACCACGATGTTGGCCGATGCAGTCATTAACAGAAGTAGAACAAATATACTTATATGACCTACCTGAGCCTAACGTACTCGCCTCCTCTTCGCCGATGGGGTACCGGAACCTAGTCTTCTTCGCTCCATTGGCCGGGTCCATTGTAGATGTGGTGAACGCGGCATTCTTCTCTCGTACCAAGTTGGAGATAGCCACGTTGTTGTCATCGAACCAGTCCGGGCGTTTCTTGCGCTCCACACCAATTGTCCCGGTGGCTGCTGCCGTAATCTGTCTCTTCAGATGTTGCCACATACCCTCGGGGATAGTGGGTACAGGAGCATTGTGTAGGCGAGCGACGACTGTACGTTGAAAGGTAGCCTTCGTCTCGGAGTTCTCCAACCTTCTGATATCCAGCTTCTGCCGTTGTCCAAAAGATCCACAATAAACGGACTTGCGTACATGGATTAACAATTTTGTCCTGACCAGCCTATGATCTGTGCTACATTCAGCGCCGCGCATCACTCGCGTGATGCGCACTTCACGAATGTCGCGCTGCCGCACAATCACATAGTCAAGTAGGTGGTGGTGACCGCTTCGTGGATGAGTCCACGTCGTGATGTCGCTCGCATCCAGCTGGAATCGGGTGTTCGTGATAGCCAGCTCGTGAGTAGCACACAGGTGCAGCAGACGATCACCGTTCGCGTTGACTGAACCAATGCCGTAGGGTCCGAGGACTCCCGGCCAAGCTACAGAGTCGCGACCAACTCTAGCGTTCAAGTCACCCAAAACAAACAGTCGGTCATTCACTGGCGCAGACCGGATTGTGGCGGACAGCTGATCATAGAACTGGTCCTTTGTATCATCAGTGTGACACATAGTTGGACCATAAACACTAACAAATGTAGCACACTTACCTCGACCGAGTCGCAGGCGCATCGACAGCATTCGGGGGCTGATGCCGTGCGGTTCGCCTATCATCAAACCATTGATGCGATCAGCGACTGCAAAACAGACACCATGCTCCCGAACACCGTCTGTCGGGTAGCCTATCCAGTAGAAAGTGTACCCGGCGC
Organism: Paragonimus westermani; assembly: GCA_008508345.1. Taxonomy (NCBI): domain Eukaryota; kingdom Metazoa; phylum Platyhelminthes; class Trematoda; order Plagiorchiida; family Troglotrematidae; genus Paragonimus; species Paragonimus westermani. Next base: position 16,469 of record QNGE01004290.1, read on the forward strand.
CTGCTTCCCGCAACTTACCTTGGTCTGCAAGCCTTGTCTCACTCAAGGCTGCTACGTCGATTCCATACCGCCGCAGTTCCATCGCGATCAGGGCGGTGCGTCGTTCCGGCCGTTCTGTGGCGCTGCATCGATCCAGCAGAGTGCGCACGTTCCACGTCCCAACCGTAAGCGTGTTGCGTCCACGGGCCTGTCTCCAGTTGGTCTTCTGGGCACTGAAACCTAGTTGAGCATTATCTGCTCGGGGGCTCGTGATTGGGGGGACGTATGAGGGTGAGTGTTTGGCAGTAGCATGTTTTCGCCTATCCACCCTGCCATGTGCAGCAGATAGGGCGACCCGGTTTATCCTGCGCGACGGCCGATGCAGTATATTATTTGGTTTAGTTTGTATCATTATCATTGTAAGTATGGGCTTCGGATACTGCCAGGACGCCCAGACCTGTGCAGGAGAGCGATTAGGGCCCTCAACCAAAGCCTTTGGCTAAAAAGCTTGAACCGCAAGGCAGCAGCTGTCTCACACACACACGCGACAGCATCAAACACCACTGTACACACGAACCCAGCAACCAGACACACAGTCAATCCAGGCAGAAACAGGCACCTTCCCAACGAAGCCACAACACACAGTCTCCACGCACAACAAACGCACGCATCTGCTTTTTGTCTGACTGCTCCACATCGGCCAATTTGACAAGGTTGAACCCGCAAGGACCGAAGTCACAGTCAGCACAGCCCTCCGGATCAAGACAGCACGCAAGCCTGACCACCACGCCAATATAGCAGAAAAGGTCAGAGCTTTTCTACGTACGAACTTGCCGTTGACATTGGTTTTGGCCCAGCACTCTTACGGTGTTCTAACGACAAACTTCGCCATCACAAGCGATGCTTGTAAAACTGTTCGTCAAGCGAGTGAGAGCATTTTCTCTTAATACAAAGGGAAGCATCTTCGACCCCCCGTCCAGACTTTCACAACCAGATTAATCCAAACTAGGACGATTGTTGATTTGAGGATGAATATCGGGAAGCACTACAAACACCGTTTCAAACCCTTGCGGCCGTAGCCAGTGCATACTGACAGCCTGGAGTGTACCGTGTCCATCTACATCAACGAGGTGAAAACAAGCCATAACTCAATTTACTGGTGAATGTTTGTGTCTGCTGTGCCACTTGCATCAATTTGTTGGACAGACTGTCGCCACGCCGCTCGAGTTTTTCGTTTGACACCGCACGTCACGAAGGAGAGGCACTCTGTAATAGTGCTCACAAACAAAAAGGGATTGGAGAACAATCGGTTAAAAAGCCGTGAGGTCATTTAATCAATTTTTCTAAGAACCTCAGTCATATTAACTTTCATAATTTCCAGTAGAGTTGTGGAAAGCTTTCATTTCAGTTAAATCTACAGAAAAAATTTCTACACAGACCAATTTATCAATCTGGACGATTCAGACCGTTTGCAAACACTCAGTGTAATTAATACAACGTAACGATGGGTATGGCCGGCTTCAAGTTTTGATCAGTTCTTGACGATAGTTGCATAACAGAAATGATAATCATAGTGTTCGTTTTGTGGCGAATTCATCGAATAGGATAAATGCTTAGGCGAATTTAGGTAAGTATCGCTAACATGTGTGATAAGGATCGTAGGTTACGTGAGTATATCATTACGCGAGAACTGGTGGTGGTGGTAGTAGGGTCAAAAATGTAGTCAACTTTTTCATGGAAATGGAGCTTGGTGAATACCTTGGTAATTCAGGGACTTGATTTTTAACGTTGCAGTTTAATTAATCTTTACACTAAATGAATGAATACGTGAACTATATTGGTCTATGCAATAACTAATGTGTGATAGGTTTCTAAAGATGTACAGCAGTGTTTCACTTTTGATTATATAAATATGCATCTGTGTTGACTTCTGCGTTGACCTGAGCGTGACAATCTATCGACAGTTACGACCACCTCGGTGAGATTCGTGTGTAGATAGTAATAAAATATCACGTGTGCTGAGTACCCGTCAGTTTTCTAATGCGAGGTCACTGGCCTCATGAACTGTGGCCGGATTTCAAGTCCCGGCCGTGGCAAAGGTAAGCCCTGCTGACGAGCGAAACTCGTGTCTAGTGCCTATTTTCGAAAGAGGCTGGCTGGAAAGTCTATCTGAATGCGAAGGCTGCGATCGAATGTGTTTGATGTTCAACTTGAAGCTTTCTGACTGTCCAGCGATACGGTACTCCCGTCGATACGAAGCATATTCTTAAGAGAGTGCGAATCTTAATTCAGGTCGCGTTAAAGGTATGCACCATGGAAGGGTCATAACAAGCACGAAACCCGAGTACAGTGTTTTACAAAAGCAGTTGACTGAAGTAGTTATAGAATTACGAGAGTTGCGATCCGTTGTGGACATTATTCAATTTGTAATGATCAAAATTTCTTTCTCTCTATCAGCAAAATAACCGGTTTTCCGGTGTAACGAGAAAATTTCATTCAGTGAATTTTGCTGGAGATAAGTATGTCAGTGAATAGAACATTGTTGATTTGTTTGAACAGTCAAATCAGCCGTGCACTCATCAGTGACATCGCGGCCTGTTCAAGACTGCTCGTAGTATACATTTAGCATATGCATATATTACGGACCCTCTAAAGGAAACCATACAATCGGAAGAGTTCACAAGTCCTGGTGATCATTTGATGAGTGCCAGCTTAGTTTAGTTTATAGACCAAACGTAATAATGAATATACCTTACATTAGTCAGCTGTTGGCCAGAGAGCAGACTGCCGGGACGACGTCCTTATAACGCTCATTAACGGACTTGCTTACTTCAGATGTTCATCCTGGGTCAATGCATAAACAGTTTGTTTATACTAGTGCTTCTTCGTCCCATTCTTTTACTTAGTTGGCTTAGTGTGTTTCGTGGATACAGTTCGGGCAACCATGTCTAAGAGTGAATGAGTTATTTCTCCGTGCCACTAAACTTTTCCCACTCCGGTTTCGCCAATATACTTGTTCAGTCCTTGGATTAGACTCATTTGCATACTTGATTAATCGGCGCTATGAACCCTAATTTTTAAGCACGCCATACTTATTTGAGAATCAAACCTTTCCTGTTATTGTGTCAAACTCGAGGTACACGTAGAAACTGACGTTGTTGTCTGATCTGTACAGAGATATATGCTGATTTATGTATTTCCCCGCCGCTTAGAAATCAGGTCGACAACAGCAGTACCAGTTTGAAGTTCCTCCGGTCACCTGAATTGTGACAGGAGATGTTGACAGTTTTGTTGACCTTTCTTATCGGGTGCTCCGCGCCCGATTTTCCATCCCTCTTTTTAAGACGAGTCTTCAACGGTCACCGTCTGTGTCGCGTTCGGTTGACAAAAACATCCGCAAAGCGTGCAAGGCTTTGTGGTTGTTCATCGAATTGCTGTTCATAGAACGTTTTCGCAATATTTCAGTCATTGGTTGAGTGACCCCAGCTATCTCGTCTTCCGTTTATGTAAAGTAGACATTTTAACACCTCATTCGTGAACATATATGCGAATAATCAGTTAAACGTAAGTCGTTGTCCTTGCACAACGTCGAAAGTGGATCATCACTGCTATCTCGGTGAAACCAAAGGAGTCTAAAGTATTCTGGAGACTAAATTTTTTTTTCAAGTTGAGTAGGGTTGTAATCCTTTCGTGATTCGTTAGTCAGTTTTTCACTTCATTTAAACGGAAGCTTCCGGGAAATTTCCATTAATACAGAAGTATGGATATAACGGCCTACTGCTTTCCATAATTCGTTCACAAACCAGTACAGGTACAGAGGTTTCATCAATACAGATGGACTCATACTGATTATACTGTACCGGACTTTTACTGGATGTTACACCATACGGTCATGATCACGTGTCTACATATGGCTAGAATGGTTATGGTTATTCTGCTGCGGCGGAAACAGCTATGGTTGAACACGGCGATATATCGTTTCTCGGCAGGTCAAAACATTAGCTTTAACAGTTATGTGCAAATTAGACAAACCCCAGCTCAGGGTCTGGCAACCACAACAGTAGATATTTTTTCGGATGACTCAGTGGAGCAAGAACTGAAAGCTTCGAAACCCAGCGATGGAAAACGGCTGCCCCAGGAGTCCACCACTTTAAATAGGATGAGTTAATTCAACAAGGGGTAATGCTGAGGGGAAAGCGTTGTTTATGATATTTCTGTTTAGAAAAGACACTGCACCAGATTAATTTAGCCGCTTCATCTATGACCGCTTGGAGGTATAACTTTGGCAACAGCCAACGAAACGTTTCTAGTCTGCAAAGTTACCAACACAACCTAAGAAACTCCGCCAGCCCAACACGATCGCTGGATCGGTTGCAATCAGGTTGCAGAATGTTGACCTGTTTTCTTACAAGAAGTTTGTTTATCCCCCTCCACCACCCTGCCAACGGATCAGTCATAACCGTTATAGCCATATACGGACATCTGACCATGAACATATGACGTAACATCCAGTAAACGTCCGGTGCAATGTAATCAATATGAGGAATTCGACATGTTTACAGCCTTCAAGTATAGCAGCTTGTTACTACCACTCACCAAAGATGAGCAACTGAAGCAACTTCGTGATTATGATACTTGAACACAAAACAGTTAATGCGACGCTGTAGTTCTGTACTGTCCGTGTACACTGTCTTACCCGATGAGGATATTTCAGAGGCTTATTTTAGTGCATTCACAGTTATCGGTGTTTATCTAGTAATTCTATACAGTGATGAACAGCGCATTGCCCAGTCTGCTACGGACGACTTCAAATTAGGACTGTGTATTTACGGACCTACCATAGAATTACGCTACCTTCAGAATGTATGTTAACTGGTGTGAGCGGACGATGGAAGGTTATTAAGAAATTTGCAATCTGGAGTTTATCAGACAAATACATGCGGAACAATAAAATTTCTTTCTTTCTCAAGGTGACTGAAATCACTTACACAATGAAAACTTCAGCGTTCATCGAATTGCTCTCATCTCTGTTATACGAAACTATAACTTCCCATCAAATCCCATAAGCCTAACCGACTTTGCAGTTTTAGTGAAAACAAATTTAGTTCGTCAGGCTGAAAGAGTGCTCAGGAGATCCGCATCTTCACTCCTGAATCTCAAACACAAACTGACAGGTATAAAGTTTATAGATCAACTGTAAAACCAACTAGGCGACTGGTTACGCGCTGTTTTTGTGGTGATTCGGAAAGGGAATTGGCACTTTGTCCAAATTTATCATTTCAAGCGACCGATGAACAGTCTCAACATGTTAATACTATCACAGTAGGGATGACAGTCGTAAGTCTTAGTTTCTAATCTCGAAGACCCAAACCTCTATGCAACAATCAGGAGTTCATACCGGTTTTTGTTGTATTGCTCACGATATCTCTTGAGCCTTTCGTCCGAAATGTTTCAGTCAAACTATCTGGAACTTGAACTTCGGACAAGTTGCATTAAAATTTCAACTCATTGCATTGCGAATCATTCTACAGCAAATGTCAAGCGATTTGTTACTTATTAACCATGTTTCAAACTTGCTATGGTGTTCACTGTTGTGATGAGCGATTGAGCCGAACTTATAGCCTCTTCACTTCCTTATTACATGCAATGGGTGTTTTTACTTCTAAACATTTTCACATATACATGTACAACAGAAGCGTTAATGAACGTGATTTCCTTTTTACTAATGGTAGTGCAGAGCCACTGTTTCACGTCCACGTTATACCCATTTTCTATTATCAATTTACACTGAAACAGACTACCGGTCATAAACATTTAGTTCATGTATTTGTGTGATCTCTATACATGAAAGACCATCCAAACTACTAAAGTGTAAGTTGTTTGTTACTGATTCTGATCCTTCAATTCTTGAATTGGATGTCCAAATGCTGCTCGATTTGTCTTTGTCACTTTCGACCTCGTGTACCGGACTCTCAGCTGCAGGATTTAGCCGTGCGATGTTCTAAGATCACAAGTGAATTAAATTCCCAGACGTTGAATGTGAAGTAAATGGTAAATCCATATCCAGAGAAAGTCGAATAAATATCCATGGGTTATTTGTTTCAGTGTCAAAAATTTAGAACGACTTGCTTACCAACTTCGTCGTCTGTTAGAGTTGTTCTTACTGTCACTGGCCACTTAAGTGGATTTAAACCACTTAGCTCCTTTGGCTAACGTTGTTGCTTTGAGAAGTCACGCAGGTCTACTGTCGTTGTTGAGTGCGTTGCGGAACTGGTGTCGATCCATTCTCACTTTCCTTCAGCATACTGAATGTCTGTACCGGTGTCATGAGATATATCTCAGTAAACTGGTCAACATGGACTGTGTCCCTTAAATTCAGTCACTTTTCCTCTTTCTGAAACCAGTCCTCATGCAGTACCCTCATAAGTACAATAGCCTCTCTTAAATGGTGCCTTTCCATAGATAATACGTGCTATTTTGGTATAGAGAAGAAAATAAGCAATTCTTATCTTACGACAATTGAGTGCAGCTGAACAAGATTATCTACAACTACACTATGCAGCTTTGACAATCCATTTTCTGTTAAAGGAGTTCGTGGGTATATTTTCGGAACACAATTTGGTATTGTTGTAGGACAAATTAATATACGACCCCAACAAATCCTTACCTATGTTATCAGCAATGATTGTTCAACAATTGAGTGTCGATCGTTTCCAGATTTTTCCATTCTTATGATCTTAATGACCCTTCTGACTTGCTCTAGTTTTTCATATATAAAACGCATGTACCCTATGTAACTGTAAAAGCCCGATGTGACTTGCTGAAAACAGCTGTTTGCACAACTGACTTTTTATGAATTCAGTGTCGCCCTGATTGCTTATGACTATTTGGTTGTGCGCAGAAATGCTAAAACAGCAAATATGGACACCACGCGACCACACTACTGCTTTCCTGTAAACCGACTGGCTTCATAATCTGTTTATTAGTACACTGATTGCTAAGCTCTAGACTTGATTGAATCAGATGTAAAAGTCGGTATCGACACTTATACTGGACTCAAGTGCAGTTTTCATACGGTGACTTTTTGTTAACTGTTCATGACGTAAGGAATTACGTGTTACCACCTCTCCACTGAATACTCTATCTAAGCGACCATAGCGTATGGCGTGTGTATCTGAAGGTCGTCTGGGATAGTTTGCAGTCTGGGAAATAATCGCTTGCAGCTGGCCTTAAATTCGGTGACCTGTTATCGACGGGGATATATACCATACACCAAAAGTTATTCGAATTACCAACCAACATATCGGAACGCAGCATCAAAGTAGGTGCGTTAGTCGAGTTCCATCTAAGCTTGGAAGGGGTTACAGCTGATTTCTATTTAAACTAACTCGAGGTATCTTTGAGGAATTCCTTTGCAGCGGACTTTACGCTTTCCACTCCCCGCAAAATGTGTTATGCCTGTGACTTTTAATGGTTCGTATTTTGATTAACATAATCAAGCATATTGAACTCAAACATGTGTTCATTGCAGCTGAACACCCTTGATCAAGTTGAGGTCGAAAATTTGCGAAAACTTTAATCACTGTCATTCTCTGCTTGCAAGTAGTCACAATTGAGGGAGTGAAGAGAAGTATGCTGATCACAGTAAGGTAAGGTGAAGTTTAGTCAAGAGGAAAACGGTTTACATCAGTTTGTTTTGTTTACAAACTGTTATAATTGTCTTATCATAGAAGCAACCTGAAGCCATTGCCTGAAATTATTTTCAAAAACCTGAGTAAATGATGAACTAGGCACTTTAGTTGTAAGAGATTTTGTTTGTGGTTTGACCAAATAGCTTATGAGAATAAAGGTCAGTCTGTTTCACATCCCATTGTTTCACCCAACACGAAACAATTAACTGTCGTAATTCATAACTCAAATGAAACAAGACGTTCGACCGGGCTTTATTTGAAACCCCATATGATCATTGAAATCAGACGTTTCGTCCGAGCTACGAGGAATGTGTCAATGTTATACTACACTTCTGTACAATACTTGACAAAATAACACTGAGAGATCACTAGAACGCATGCCGTGTTAGTACAATTCACCATCGGGCATAATTCTGTATGCTGTTGGATGGTGCACTTCAAATTAAACTGCTAACTATACCACAAACTCTTACTGGCTACTCGTCTCATATAAATGATAGAACTACACACAATGCACGTATACTCCTCAGCTAGACAGTTTGTTGCGTTATTACTTCCTCGAGTATATCATTCAAATTTGTGTACTGTATGTTAGGTTTTTCAAGCAGTTACCGGAATGCAGTGAAATTTTTCGCTAACATCATGCTGATTTCTCTATTTTCATCACTTTCCACTGTGTACAAAATTAGTATCCAAATTTCCATTCAAAACAACTCACTTTCTCAACGTTGACCCTTCTAAATCTTCTTGTATCGTCTATTGTGCTTTTCCGTTTCTCTTCACCTAGCCTCAATGCTACATATATTAAACTTTTCTAATCTTCGATTAACCAAGAAGTCCAACCAGTAACAATTTAAACCTAGACACTGATTGGGTCTGTCAAGTGTGCTGTCCGTTAATATCAACAAGTGGTTACCAATAAGTGGGTTCGTTGATTTGACAAAGGTCAATTGTGAAAAACCTGGTCTTCGGGTTGGTTTGGACAGTCTCAGAATTTCTCCCAGGCAGTCGAGCCCCAAGATCATCAAATGAATTCCATATAAGCGTCAGTGGATGGATGTGTAACCGAGTCCAAATGTGAAATCCTCGAGCTAGTAGCATGGCTTCGTAGATTAGGTGGTAGAGCGCTTGGTGTTTTTGGACATACTGTCTCCAACATTGGTTTGAGTCCTGTTGGTGTCTGAATTTTGCACCATCAGGCTACTTCTTAAACTTGAATTTTCACTTTTACATTTCATCATCAAAACAGTACATAATTAATTCCGTATGAAATGAAATCACACTGAAGAAATATATTTGTACGTGGATCCATTTCTTGTTGATTCGTTAGCTCGACATTCCCACGCACTCTTTCTCAGATGAGAGTAAACTAGTCTACGGTTTTCAAGAATGAGAATATTTTTTCCCAGTCACAGGTGCAAAAGGAGTCTGACACGATCCACACATTCCTTTATCTCGTCCCGGTCTCCACGTATTGTCCCCCCGAGGTTGTAAGCAACACCATTTTTGGCTGGGAAAAGACTCACCAACTGGCAGGCGCTTGAGACACGTGCATATTCCTGAAGCTGTTATGAATCTTGCACGCAACATGAAAATCCCACGTGAAAGGAGAGGGCGAAAATAAAGGAGGGTGGAGAGCTAGGCAGCAATTCTCGATGCAATTTGAAGTGGGATTTCTGTTATTCTCGACCATGTTTTTTTCAACACAGTTATTAGCGTCTGTTGTTCGTTCCACGCCACACATTGTCGGTTATTCGACTATCCGAATGTTGCCTATTTTGCTTTAGCAGCTATGTGAGTGTTTGTGGCGAAGATGGGTTTTTCACGCGCACGCGCGCACACACACACTAGCACGCACGCAGACCCCGTAGCTTATAGCACACGTAGTACGTAATTGTTGTTTGTCAAGTTGTTTCATTCTTATCTTCCGCTCAAAAGTGGTACTAGATAAACCGGTTTTCTCAGTTGTTTGACATTAGAGTAGCCTGTAGTTCTATCTTCCTCATAGTTGTCGTTTATCTGTCACAGTAGTATATGATTTCCAGACATTCTTGTAATTTTCATTTTCACCCAGATCGACGTTTGAGCTAACGAAAGAGCTCGCAGCACGTCACACCAATTACGTTGTCGTTGGGTGGACAGCCAACATAGCATTTGTCTATCCTAACACACTTCTATTAACTCCCAATGGGAATTTCTTAATCTACCACCCTCGTGTTATTCTGTAACTATAATAAAACTTATCTTTCTGTCCACATCAGTAGAACACATTTTAGTATAACTTTAATATTTTCTGGTATAAGGTTTTGATGACAGTGGAACGAGCATTCGTTCAAAAATACCGTCCAACCAGTCACCGAGAAACTCATCGGCCTACCTATGGTAGTTAAATGTGTGCACAGACAGATCTTGGATGTGCCATGCTAGATTACGTTTTGGAATATGTACCGGCACTTTAGGATGCTTTAAATTGACACAGAATAAGTCGAGATTACTCGGAGAATATTTATATATTTATATACCTACTCATATGCGCGTGTGTGCTTTTCCTATCCTGTATCGAATTTTAGAAGTTGATGCCTAAAGAGTTCTCACTGACTAGTGGAAACACTCTGTACGTCATTGGAGTCACAGGGTTATACCCCTATATTGTGATTCCGACAAAAATTGGTCATTGTCTCCGAAATCATACGAATTTTCCGACCCTATGCTTTACAAAACGTGCACTGGACTCAAGTTATTCTTTTATTTTTATCCGCCAGTAATTCGTATCATTTTCACAACCGCGGTTTTCACTCCACCCAATTTTGTTTAAGAAAACTGTACTAACCACTCAGCCATGAACTATATTCTGAAATGAATCGTGTTGAGTTTGCTGATAAATGTGATATACTCATTTCTGTGTAGTTGCCCTCCTAGGCTGTGAAACGGCGTACGATCTGTGTCAGGAGATGGTCAGCTTACTGTATCATTTCCCGTGTACATTAAACCCTCCCCCTTTCCTGAGCTGCATGTGCGTAAAGTGTGCTTGCTGGGACACCACGTGAATGTCACTGCATTGGTTTTCACGTGACGAAGGTTGACTGAAATTTCGACTGCATGATTGAGCTTTTGTGAGATTCCTGAAAACAACTTTTAACCTACTGCAAATATGTTTTTTAATCAAGCCAGGTTAATGGTAGTTAAAACAATTAACCATCCGGGCCAAATTTCTCCATTTGAAGAAGCCACCCATATACGGGTTATGCAACCCTCACCTCTCTTTAGCCACTGTTGTTTATGTTACTCTTTCAACAGCGTTAATCGTTGAAGCTTTTAACGGGTTAATAGCGATGAAAATTTTGTGATACAGTCAACAGTTATTCCCGCGCCGAATCCAGTTCCATTGCGCTTACCACAGTGGTCCCCACAGTCACTTCTGTTTGCACTGCTCTTTTCGAATTAAGTGGTTAAGTCTACCTTTTCTAGTCTGTCTTGTCTTACAATGGTTTTCACGAATTGCATCCAATAACGCCGTTTATTTCAAAAGTCCTTTGGTAATTTTACTGTTTACATCCACTACGAGTAACGCGAATTCTCATCTCGCTTACAGTCCGTCAATCATGTCTCGCCAGGCGATCATAAACGACGAAGTCACCGCAAATCGCCAGTTTTTGGAACAAATCGATTTATGACTGTTTTTTGACTGGGTTATTTCTCTCTATTGGTGATTGATGATGACAGCTTCAAACTGAATACAACTCCTCAGTTGGATAATGTAGCCCTGTGAGTCTAGATGCAAAGGTACGTCATCATATTAGGTGGCCTTACGGTTGTGAAACAAACATCTTCGACTATTTCCCCCTGATATTATACCAGACCACTTTGTGATAAACCATTGTTCGCATTAGAAGATGCCGCTTCTACCCACTCGGTCAAAACTTGATCCATCTGCGTGAATTTTTCAGAGCTGTTAACCAGAGGAATAGACGACCTGTGTGACAGGCTTTGTGTACTTAAACGAGTTAGGGTATCCGAACGAGATCGACGAGCAGGTATGGTCGCAGTAAACTTTGATTTACGTTCTGAACATGATCAGTGAATCAGTAGGCCTGATCAGTTAAATGTGGTAGGCAAGTCGGTAACTAAAATTATGGTTCTCGAAGCTGTTCGGCTTATCGCTCTTTCATCTTCCCAACCGCGTTACCATCGTACCCGCTCAGACATGTATTTGGAGAACATTGAAATTAGCACCTTAAAAAAGAACATCATTTGTAACAAACGGGTATTAAGTTACCTATCAATTCAAAGTTAGTGCAATATCTACGTTTGATGCAACAGTACCAGCACACCAACATCACGCTGAACATCACTGTGAAACAGCCACAGATGTCTATAGTCTATGATTTGAAGTGACCTTCTGCAACCTCCTTAGTTCAGTTTCCCATTATCGCTTCCTTTTGTTCTCATTTCATTCGTCGTGAGAAACACTGACAGAATATCTTCTGTTCAATATACACAAGTTCAGCTGAGTACTAAATAATCTTTTTCAAGTATAGAGATCAAATTTGGTAACTCATTTGCGTGACGGGTGTTTGTGATAATAACTTCAGCTTTGGGCTCCTACTAATCTGTAAACTCTTCAGTAGCTACTGCTCATTTCCTTCACGGCTCCCAACGGTAAGTCCCGGAGGACTCTGAAGTTTCTGATTGCACATTATTCAAGTTGCCAAATATAAGCGTCCTAGCTGTTAATCATAACTTGGTCATTTTTGGAACTACCAGTTAATCAACGGGCGGTACCGAGCGGCACGCCAATCAATTTAATTGTTGAAACTTCGACAACACTGCTCGTTGCTTCACGGACGTAGAATTACACGACAAACTTTACCAGCTCTATGTTGTAGCGCGGAACAACCGAACGAATGCAATCAAGCTGTAACGATCCCTAAGAAAATGTTATATCACGGAGAGACTGAGTGAACACAATTGAGTTGGAACGATCCCTACGACACAATAATACTGTACGCGCTGTTGTAACCCCGAAGAGCCGATCCCCAAGCAGACTATGAGGGAAAAACACTGGTCTCCAGAAAGAGAGCTTTTACTATCTCAGTCCGAAGACAAAATGCAAACGTAGCTCTTGCCTATTTATAGCTCGTCAAGCGACCTTATTAATCATGTTTAATGAAGCGCATGAAAAGAGTCCTAGGTCATAAATAAGGGAATTAGCGTCCAGTACGTAAATTGGCGCGAGAAATGTAAATGATGGTGCAATAGTGGCGCGAAAAGGAGGACTTCGAATTTAAAAGGTAATATATGTTATTTACCGATTAATTGGACAGATTTTGGGGTATTTAACATCCCCAACACTACTGGGCTGTAGAGTAGATCAGACACTGCTGATGAGACCATCGAAGAACGTGTGGTTGTCTTATCTGTTTAACAATATTTTCCATCGGAAAGACATTTGGCTAGAAGGAAACAGATTAGTTTTATTCGAAAGCTTTCCTTTGACTGTAGGGTAGTACATGCGTGGCAATCCTGGCTGAATGGATCAGCTAGATAATCAAAGTTCGACCGGGAGTTCAGTTACTCAGTCGCTGGTGAATGTAACCTTACTAGGCCAAACGCTAGCCTTCTTTAGCCAAAAAGCGTGAGATCATTGGGCCTGATTGTAGATGGTTTGACCTTATATTTTCAGTTGTTTGCAAGTGATTGTCTTGTGCTAAACTAATTTGTGACGTTCTTTGTTGCATACTACAGCTCTGTGGTAGGGGATTCTCTTCAGTCACACTGAATGAACAGAGCTAACCTGTTTCTTTGCAACATATAGTTCCCTGGCATGTTAATCTGAACACTACTCACACTTGGCCGCAGTTTTCCTATTCAGAAAGAATTTTCATCCGGCCTTCCAGTCGAAAAGAACTGGACATGATTCTTACTTTTACAGCCCATCACTAGTTGACATCCTTGCAATAACTGCGAGTGTACATTTATGGGACGTCCACATGAGGCAGTCGTTTTGATCTTTGCCCTCTCGACCTCAATTCAGGCAACGACAAGCATATCGTGTCGAAACCCATCACTGTGTTCTTGCTTGTGCATTGTTCAGCTTGCTGACTCGCCACGATGACAGAATCTGATTCTGCCTATTAACTTCATTCTGTACCTCTATGATCGGGACTTTCAAGTCAGATCCAGTTTCCCGATTCGACTTAAACTCTTGAGCACTACTTCATTACTGATGACCTGTTTATGTTTGTTGTTTTTTGTATCACTTATGAGCACTACTGACTGGATGGGTTCGGTCCGTGTTTTTAGGTGTAATGACCATAAGGGTCAAGATATTGAACAAATCTAATGGTTTTAGTTGATGCCTTCTCTTACATTCAGTTTTGTTCTTACTCAGGCTTATCAACTAGGGAAGAAAATCCGACTTTGTTCGGCTGGCAGGCAAGCAGATAGCAACACATCGTTTCATCACTTTAGGTCGGGTTAGTGTGTTGCATTTTCTCCGCGATCCACCTGCCTTTGTCGTCTCACGAATCTGAGTCAGATGGCGGTTTAGCACATTTAGATTTATTCAGCCCGTTAGGAGTGAAGATGAGACTTCGCGGTGATCCGTTCACCGTTAAGTAACAAGTGGTATGCAATATCCTCGATTCTCTTGTTTTGCCCCAATAACACAAAAAACGTTTGCCGAAGTCCCCCGTTTTGTAGAACTGGGCTTATTTGTAGCGGAACAAGATGTACGAAGACAAACGTTGCAGATATGGAGGTGCTTAGCACTGCAGAGAGGCCCATATAACCAAGTGCACGTACAATGAACCAGCTCGAATGGCTCAAAGGAATGATCCAGTTCTGCTTTTACACTTCAAAGAGGATTACTTGACGAAGGACATCAAGGACAAAATGACGCCTACCGCATCTCGTGCGTATTTGGCTACTTAAGTTTGAACCACAAATAGGTCCTACATAATCATCAGCGCAATTTGTCTAACGCAAGTTGTCTACCAGCTGCGGTTGTACTGGTGTTTTCATGGGCAGAACGGATGAATAAGACAATCTCAAACCGGTGAGTGTGTTACTCAGCTTCCCACGTCACTAGGTCTGCACACTTCATGAACACCAGTCACCAAAATGATTTAAGTGGCCCACTCAAAACACTGCCACACAATCGGCAGCCGTGGTTATTGGCAGCCAGCGGAGCTATGTTGATCATACCTCACCAGCCAGTGTTGTTCGCGCAAAAAGTGGTTGAAACAACCTATCGAGTTGCGACAATTTTTGTGTGATTGTATACACGTTCATTCCCTTGCGACCGATAAGCATAAAAGAAATGTTGACATAAAGTAACACATCTCTCGCCTGTTCTGATATATTTGTCAGTAACCACCGAAATGCATGCGCAAATTTTACTCGGCTCAGTCAACCTGCCGTTAAATGTGGTCATGGTCGATTAGGTTGATGTACCTGCAAAATTAAATGAGACTGTGGGAAACCACAATGCAGAAACTTTTCGACTGTTTGTACTAAAAACAGAGCTCGAATTTTTTGCGTACTTACCTGAGAACCGATGAATTCCAGGAGACAATTTAGTTCACCGTTTCGCCTGTTGCTAGTAGATTTCATAAAAAATTAAGGGTTAACACAAAACCTGTAGTTCTTTGATTTATTCTGGGGACAGTAAAGCGGGATTAAAACAACAGCATACCGTAGTGATAAATGCAGACGGAATCACGGGATCTCACCGTTCAAATGCTCAACAGACGTCACTGATGTTACTGAAGTATATCTCTAGTACTGTCATTCCATAATGACACTTCGTTTGATTTACTTTTGTCCTGATTATCAGTGCCCATGATAGCCATCTGTAGACACTGCACATCGGACGTCCGTATTTTTGCTCTGGATCTAGGCTTGATATCATGTCACTGAGTGAACGGAGAGCCGCCTTATCCTTCAGCAGTGTTTTCCAAATATATGCAGCTGATTGTCTGACTAGCCTGTTGAACAAATCATCCCTTCACCAGTACACTCAGAATAGTTACAACCAAATGCATCATTTTGTAGGATCCACTACGTCTATATATACTGATGGGTCAGGGCTATGGTTGAGCAAGGTGAAGCCATATCAATCTGTTACGATCTAGCTGCATATCAATAGGAATAATCTACATATTTCTGTTTGAAGCGTTACTTTCCGCTTAATTTCATTTTATTTCTTCACCTTCAACCTCATTTGTTCGATTTCGAAAGCCGTGATCTGCAGCCGATAAACGAGCTTAGTACGATGAAACATTCTGATGAAATGGTATTTGAGACATAAACTCACAAATGAAACAAATTACTGTTATGTGCAAACCGTGTGGTCTAGCGAACATCGCTCAATATTAGGAGACAGGACGAATGAAACCTGATGCAACGTTTCAGCTACAGTGATACCACTTACTTGAACCGGTGATTTATTCCTAGCATATCTCTTTTAACAAAAGGGCTGGGCACAAAGCGAGATATTTCCAAAAATCAGTGTTGTTTTTGTATTGATACATTGAGCTGTACACTTCTGAGTGACACGCTGAATGTTACCGATCTTCGACCTATTTAATTCCTCATGATTGTAGCCGGTATTTTGGTTCAATCAGTTGAAAGGCAGCACGTTTCTAATCCAGTATCTTTGACCGATGAATCCTGACTATGAAGTTCATGTTTGCCTGCCTGATTTCTTGGTTGACTATCTTCAGGTAGTTTGTGCTGACCATATGCTAATTTCGATATGTGAAAGATCACCGGAGCTTCGGGTTTCGCAGTAAGACGAATGACTTGCAAAATGGCAGCTATTTTCTGCCACTACTGTCAAAGGGAAAGTAAATCAAAACGAATTAATTGAAACGCTCCCGTTCATTTATTCATTCACGCTTCATTTGGAAACTGTACCTGGTAAATGTGTTAGAAATGTGAAACTTGACCACATTGTGCATCTGCTCAAACTCAACCGAAGAAATTCTCTCATTTCCCTTATGACCGTTGTCAGCTGTCTTATCACTTTTATCTGTGTTTGGGAACTACCGTTAAGTGACTATTCATGATAAGTTGGGATATGTGATTTATGGGTCGACAAAATAAACGGAAGTGCCAATCGCTGTTCACTAAATCCCACTGTCCACTTAGCGTGAACACGTGCTCGCATCTGTGCTTAATGGATTGAGTGTCATTTCGTGAACGGCCGGAAATGTGTTCGAATATCACGATAGCATGCTGATTATCATCTGTGCGATTTGATTTGTTGCTCGGCCTAATTAACAGTTTACACTGTGTCTTATACATTTATCGGAGTCGAACAGCGGAAGGCACTCGTGAGTTACTACATCTTGTCTAATTCTCTTTTATTGGTCGGCAGAGCATCTTTAAGTTGATCCGAGAATTCGTCAGTACTCTGAAGAGATCGACCTTGTATGTCACATCGACACCAGTCCATTCATTGCGCTGCTTACCACTGTGATACGCGTGATTCACCAGCTGTTTTTTGAATACACGTAATAACGCAGTTTCTATTCTACATAACTAGAATCATTTTTCAAAGCAACATACGGTTTACGACTTCTGCGTCTTCTTCAATCCTGAATGTGTAGCTCTATCATACATCAACAATACTGGAAGTATAAAGCGGTATACATGTTTCTCGACTCAATTCCATTATTGTTCAAACAATCTCTGTGTTTCTAGCTCGCGATGTCCGACATTGGTTGGAAATTGTTTATGGGAGAAACACTTTATCTTTCCAGGCGACGTGCATCCCATTAGCGCAGAGTTATGAACAAAAAACAAACAGTTCATTACTAATCATACACGGAGAGCGCGTAAACGGACATGCGCCTTACTAGGCAACTGATAACCACTGAGTTTCACTGGTGCAAAAGTCATTAGGCCTCATCCATCATGAACAGAAATGCTCGTTCACAAAACTGCTAGACTCGTTCAGACGAGAGTTGGATAGATTTCCTGAAGGGTACGTGAGTCGATACATACACGCAGGCGCTTGACTCTCGTCTTTTAGTCTGGGCAGACTGACCGTTGTCACTTTAGTGTTCACGCCTGACTGATCAACGTCTATGAATGATGATGATTTAGGCAACTTACCAGGCCTCACAGGTCGAACAAACTGGCACCCATTTGAGTGTAGAACCCGGTTAATGGTAATGCGTAAAACTGGCATACTGTTAGGTTATGTGTGTGTGTCACACCCCCAAGTTTGTCCGATAGCAGTCAAGTGTGAACGCCTGTTTGGTGAAGAATAACAACCATCGGCATCTAATTCCGCATGACCCATGAGGTGTGTTAAAAAAATCCACTTATCTCATTTTTGGATAGTTATGATTGTATTGTTCAGAACGATCGAAACTACTCTGAATAACGAGTAAATCCTGAAAGAAATCTACTGCAACCGATATTCTATAGAATGTTTTAAAGCTATTGGTTCCGTAAAATGTAACTGGATGAGTTTGCCTTGGCTTGATGGGTCAACATAAGGACAGTTTGCACTGCCTATGGTCAGCTTACTTGAAAAAAGCAACTGATCTGGTCTCTTTCAATAGCACTTACAAAAAGAGAGGTGATCGTGTTTGCGAAGGAATCGGTTATGTGCCGTGAGTAAACAATGAACAAAACAATATCACTTGTCAATATTTTTCATCCTTTGGGCGGTGGTCTGATCAGGACGGTAATGATGTTGAATTTGGTTCGTAGAGAGCTGTGAAGCACAAGCAAGTCTCAACCATTAATCTGTCGATGACAACAACGTGAGTTCATCTGGAGCACTAAAATCAATCGTCAGCTTTTGGTAGTTGACGATCGGAAGAAGTGTTGATGCAAAGGTGATGGTGAATGTTTGAGTAGATCGTGTTCAGTGCACATGCCGAGAAATAGGCGATGAGAAATGTGTGTAAGCGGACAGACAACCAGTGCACATGTGGAAGCGCGATAATTTTCGGATGCGAATGACACGGTTTCGAGTTACACCCGATTCAGCTAACCGAAATTGAGTGGTTTTGATCGGTATACTGTCTACCAGTTTGGGTCTGAGGGTTGACGTCGTAAAACTGATGGTTCATACCCAAACACCGATGTTCCACGTTTTTGACGATCTAGCCCAAAAAGATGGTTAAAGGGGACAACGAATAATGAGTTGTTCAGCTGACTATTTATCAGTATTGATATATTTTTTCCCACTCAAGGAGTTGAACACCAGCGCGTGATTGACCAGCCGGTTACCAACTATACCACCAAACCCGATTCACAATGAGTATAAACACTTTTCGATTGGTGTTCCCATATCGCAGAATTGTTGGTTTAAATCTCTGCCTGAATATGCGTTCGCACCACAACTTGTGTGAAAATCAGGTACATTATTTCACTGATGATTGAATCTAACTGAATGCATCCGTGATGCTCAGCTTGTTACGGAGGAGTTAAAGACAGACGGTTAAAAACAAACTATTCATCAGTCAATAGAACAGTGACGACAGATTAGTTTTAGTCACGTATGCATGTGGATCGTGTGTAAAAATGGGGCACTTGGTAACTGCGTATTGCGGGGTTCTTTGTAATCCTACGATAAGTGAAACCGAAAGAATACTCAAGGATAATGACTGATGATGTCCTGGTAACTAACCCCAGTTGTATAAAAGAAATATATCAAATATGGAGCAACCACTCCAAAACCGCCTTCAGTATCTGACAAGTGTTCTATATGAGGCATCTGAAGATCATTCATTATTTGATGGGATTAAATACATGCACTTCACTTGAATGGTTACGACCAACTTTGACAAGCGTCAACCTCTTGTGTGCACAGCCTGAACATTTACCCATGTTATTACCAATGTGATATCTTCAATTAATATATGTGAGTTAGTAACCTCTATAAAACTTTTCACAACTGTCGTTTTCATCCCTGTTTTGAATAGAAAATATTTTTAAGTGTGCGTGACCCTAACAGCTTTAGGACCTCAATTGCCATGTTTGTCGCCAAAGCGGACAACACATCTAGACGTGTGGACGGTTACCCCACGCACAGATAAGATCTGAAAAGATCATTCGGAACTGTTATCCCTGACCGTCGGTTTCATATCGGACGAATGAGAACAGTTTTCTGCCATTATTCAAGTCGATCGCATGTTTATTGACCCTGGGGACGCATATTCATTCACAGCATGCAGCAGCGAATCGAAATAAATAAACACCATGTTAACTATTTGAACGGTGATTCACAAAACGGGAAATATAATCACACAAGGCACAGTAAATGACCCAATGCTTCTGTATGAACTAAAATTGGGTAAAACTGATTAGGACTAGTAAAATTTGAACTATAATAGAAAGTTTGACTAATTTACTGCACTTGAAAGAGATAAAAAGAGTCGTGTTATTTTGGATCTCATGTTCACAGAGTAACCTACAGTGGCGTTATCCTGCAAACTCTATCCGGTTTGAAATATGCCATTAAGCATGTGATTCATAATAGGGAACACATGTAAACATTCGCTCAAAGATAACGGGTTATATCATTTTTCATCCGCAATATCGATTTCAACGTCGGTGTAAAAATTTGGCATCCGTATTCTTTGAATTGAAACGATCAACAAATTCTCAGAAAATTCCACGTATGCACCTAGCGTTAATTATGTGGGCGGCTGATACGATCCAGGAAGTTCAACACTGGAGTTATGTAAACGTTTTCAAAAGGGACTGGTTAACTTGTCTCAGTGAATGGTAAAGCTGTAGCATAATGCAAACACTGTTTATATTTTACTAACTAAACCTCTGGTTGTCATTATTCAGTCGATGAATTGTAAGACGTCTGGTTGATTGAGAAGTTCTGATCGTGCTGCCATCAACTACAGCTAACAGGGCATTTGCCGTGTCATCTACTCAGGCAGTCGAGCATTGCGTACATTAAGTACAAACGAACATACTTGGGCGTTTTGACAGAGCAGTTTATTGTGCCTAACCTGAAGTCAATAGCATCATGGTCAATACGGTTTCTCTATGAGTACTGCACAGCGAAACTCCTCGATAGACATGGTAAGAACGATCGATCTAAATGTACGAAACTTCCTTCATGTATGAGTAGTTCATAGTCTAGAAGCTCTAAGGAGATATCAAATGGTAATTGTCAAGCATTTTTTACGTTGATATTTTCAAAATTCCACTTTCACGAACAAGCTGTACCGTTCTGAATAGGACAAATTTCGTTTCTAGTTCATTTTCATTGAACAGCCTTTAGTCTTCGAAACCTGTAACGTGCAAACTATCCACCATATTGCATTCGTACTTGAATTTATGATATTCGCAACCTACCTAGTTCAACCATAGGAACCTCGTGTTGATGAGCCGTCGCTATAGGTTAACAGGAATCGTGAATTACTGTCCAAATCAGGCTGAAGTTTAAAAACCCAGAGGCTCGGGGACGTTCACAACACGTAGGTTCTTACCATACGGTCAGAAGTGAACACCTTGATCGGTCACCCAAGAAATAGTGGCCTTAAACGGCCAGGGAAACTCTCGTGTAATTTTTTATGATCACGATTTTTACAGAACCTTGCAATCTTTCAGTCCACATCACAAACATTGGAACCTACCACAGACTGTTAAGATAAGAGAGAGCAGAGTGAGCTATGAAGCTAGTATGTTTTTCAGGTCTCTTAGTCGCAGTCATTTTCAAATAACGAACACAGATGGCCTGTATCTCTCCATACCCATTAGGTTATAATGTCACACATCAGTAAATGCAAGCACCCTGTGACAAACAGTATTGCAGCATCTGTAGTCCAATGACTGAAAACTTTGCTTATAACGTGAATAACATCGATTCAACCTGCATTTGTGTCATTTACTTGGTGAATGTGGAAGCATAGCGAAGTTGGCCACAGTAGGTTAGGTTCAGATTTGAACATGTGAGCACTAGCATTCGCCGTACTTGCGAACATGAAGGAATGCAGGCTGGCAGCCTAAGGTTAATTATGTTCACATAGTATAACGTGATGTTGGTAAGCCACACATCAGGTAGGTATTTGCGTTCCGTCTACTTACAGTAAAACAGCCGTAAAAACTTCATGAATGGTCAGTCGTAAGGTCCATGTGTTCAGAAAAAACAAACCGTAAACCATTCCTGTCAATGGTTATTGCTGTGAATATCAGACACGAACCGGACTTAATGATTGTTTTCCAGCTGAACACTATTCATAGTTGATTACAGCTATAGTTTCTACTTAAACAGCTCACCAACTTCTTTCAAAAAGAAACGCCGTACACCCAAACCTCACTGTGTCTGATGAGGTGGAGGTTAATAATTAATTGCCGTTTTTAAACATTCTTATAAGCGGACGTCAAGTTGGTACATTGTAACAATCCATTTATCGAAAGCCAACATGGAATGGGCAGTATTTGCAGTTCTCCAGCATCACACCCATTGATTATAAATAGGGGCTAGTGGAAACGTTATTTCACAATGCCAGAATAATTTGCATTGCTGATCGACTGGAGGAAGAAAAAGAGGTTGTGAGTAAAACGCTAGTGGATAAGGGTTTTCTAGAAAAGTTTATGGATATCCACAATAAAAAGAAGGAAACAACAGTGATAAGCTGCAATGCGGAGAAAAAGAACATATTTATGCAAATCTTATTCAAGGGTGACCACCAGACCAACAACATTAGTCACAACTTGACGCTGGTGTTTCAGCTTACCTACCCAGCTACCCAATTACACGTCCTATTAAACACTAGGGGGTTTGGCTCGCCATAGCGGTGATACACACTCAACCGGCATAATATACCAGTTCAATTGCAGTTGTAATGACGCCTACATAAGCGCGACAGATCGGCACTTGCATCAACGTATGGTGGAGCACATTCCCAATTGGTTAACAACTGCAATCCCAGAAATGTGCTGTTGATTGTAACAAGCTCGAAGAACCTGGCCTCATCGATCTTGAAGCACATCGTAACAACCGGTCACCTAGTTGATCCTGTCAGATCGCCCGAGATCTTGTCACGTAATCGCAACCGGAGACTGTTAGCGACTAGCAAACAAGGTCGGCCAGTTTTGCATGCACAGAAGGCGCTGACGCAGTCAATCCCCCTGTTCTGCTAGCGCGCGAAAGGTCAGAACAAATGGTTGGCTTGTCTAATCGTTGTTGCTATGTGTAGTTTGTATAAAATTTGCTGGTTTCACGTTGGCGGCTGATGCAAATAAGTCCAGATGTTAACGTCTGGCGATATACTCTCTCTCTGCTTTGGAGATCGAACTATTATATCTAAACCCTGAAGCCCTTTTACCCATGACCAATTAACAGGTTGTCCATTCGCCGCGGCGTTCCTGCCGGAATTCAAGTCCCAGGCGCGGCAGGACATGCGCCACTGACAGGCTTTTACGGGAGCATATATTGAACCTGTTGCTTCTTTTAAAAAGATGATAGTTGAACAGTCAATTGTGAATTATATCCCAAAAGAAATTAACGGAAATCTCCTAAAACACATTAGTAACGCACCGATTGCGGCCAATGAAATTGCACGATGTTAATCTGTTTGGTCATCTTATTTGGCTAGAGCACAGTGACAACGTTTTGAGTAAAACAAGAGAAGCATTATTTCAAACGGAGTTCCTGTACTTGAATTTGGTTCACCTCGTCCGCGCCATAGAAACAATGTCAACAAAATGAAAAATTTTACCATTCTCGACTATTTTGTCCAGCACATTTCAGAAGTGATTGGGTTGGTTGAGGCAGCCTACTTCTTGCAATTAATAATGTTTGACCAACTCCTGATTCAATTTTTATGGTATCTTTTCCCCCCACTTATGATCCAAATCTAGATTTACGAAACGAATATTTCATCTTCAAAATAGTGGCGTCTACAAACTAATTCGGAGAACATTGGGATGCTGGCGCTCCTAAGACAGCGCCGACTTGGCAATCTAATCAAGTCAGCAACATGTTTTCGGTACCTCAGGGAGTAAATTTCCAATTTTAAACGTGGACATTTTCAGCAAACAAACGACACTTTGTTCGAAGAAACTTGTACCCGAAAAATGGCAAACGTGTAATGAGTGTGGCTAACGTAGAAACTATTGATTCACTTTCATATTCAATTTGAGAATCAAAGTGTTGCGCTTTTGTAAAGGTCCTTTATTACAAGGAATGACAGAAGAAAACTAGGCCCATGTCGAAACAAATTAACTCTTGTTCCCCTACTTAACTGGACGCTTATAAATACACCTAAGCACTTCAGAATGGAGAAGACCCATTAATTACTCAGTTTCTTGTGAAAATTTATCGCACGTTGAGAGAAATTGTGAAACCGTAAATTTGACACAACTGCCTTGGGAAAAGTCTAACAAGAAGTATAGAAACTTTTGATAACATATTTGGAGGTACAACAGGTTAACAGCAAAGTTAGAACACATGAAAATTAGTCAACTCAAGATTTCTGTGACACTAGGAAGGGTTACTGGATTCATTTGAAGTGTAGCGATTAAAGAGAACAGAGTAAAGTTTTGTCTTGCCTGAATCTCTCTTTTGCTGCCAAAAATGCTGTCTGCAAAACAACAGCCGGTGAAATAAACAATTACAACAGTATCAGTTTCATAAGAGAACTGATTTGAAATAAGGACGGAAACTCGGTCAGGTCATACAAAGCATATTTCGAGCACAGATGAACGTGTAGGAAACATTCAAATTTCCAACACAGGATGATAGTTTTCACTCCAGTCTAAACGCTATTGTCATGAAAACCACGTGGCTTACACATGTCTGCCAGAAAGTAGCGTCAGCGATCATCTGTTCATAGGTTCACACATTCATAGATTATCAGGGTAAGGAGAAAGGTCTCCGTTTGTACATTGTTTTCTCTGTGTTGGTCAGTCAGAATGGAGCTGCACGGCATATAAGTAAAAGGGAAAATTGATTGGTACAAAATAAGGGGCAAATTCAACCGAACTACTGGTTGCAATCATTTCGGTAACGAACACTGAAACACTCTGAATCAACATTCTGTCAGCTATGCATAGCTGATAACAGGTAAAACTGAGTTATTGTAGCGGCTACGAAACTTATCGTGCCGGCTGTTCACCTAGTACGTGTCGATCGAGCAGAACTTCAAAACTCAAAGCTGATCCAAGCGTGACCACAGAATTGGACGGTGTCCCAATGTAAACAGATCCTAACGATGAAACAGCTCTGTCTACAAAGTAACCGCCCCGTTCCGTCATTCGCTTTCAGTGAGTGATGGACCTCTTAGACGTTCAGCCATATTTGGTTGGAGGGGATGTGCCAGTGAGTAAGCCGGGGTTTGGTGTAATTTGTGGGTAAGAATTAGGTGTCCCCTCAGATATCCGTAGTTGTTAGAGGATATACTTAGTCCCGCCAGTCCTTCCGAGTAAGAGGTGTTCCCGAGCCCCATAGTTTCTCCAGTGGCCCGTCTAGGAACATTTTCAATATGTGCCAAATTCTCCTTGAGATGTGGACGGCAGGCTTGTGTTCTCGTTTCCATATGTGAACGGATTGTGGAGGCGAACGTAGTGGGGAACACTTCAGGGTGGAATGTTCTTCAAATTCTCCCCAGAGGGTTTACGGTTATTTGTGCTTTCTAACCATGGCAACACAAACTGTTGACAAACTCACACTGTCTGTCACTGCGTTCCCTGGATCCATTCCGTATGCTGATACGAAAAGCTTTTCATCACAGGATTAATAGTCAGTCCAATTCGATGGTGAACGAGCATGACTTCACACTGTCTGACACTGGACGGCAAGTTAATTTCCATGGTCCATTGGTTTGGACAGTTCAAATGGATTTGTAAGTTTATCACATCTTCCGAGTACTCCAGAATTCGCCAGAGCTTTCTGTCACCGGCATAGGTAAAATCAGCGACGCGACTGTAGTGGATAGTGGAGACCAAAATGTACTAACAACATCGCTCCTAAGATTGACCTTTGTGGAAGGCCGCTGTTGACACAGAACCAATATGATATCCGTTCTTTCACCTTGACGCTGAAACTACTTCCAGTCAGATAACTACCCAGCTAGTTGAACGAGCGTTCACTAAGGCCGTTACGATTCAGCTTCCGCAGTAAACTGTCAAAGGTTTTGGAAAATTAAAGGTGTACCACGCCTATAGCCAATCCTGCGTCTGTAGCCTTTGTCTAAACGTCACGAGCAATCAGTAGGTTCATGAGGCGTGAGTATCTCTTACGGAAACCATGTTGCTTCGTCATGATGAGTTGGAGGTCCTCAACTTTAGCCTCTTGACAGTCGTCTGATAAGCTGTCCTGTAATTTAGAGATCACTGAAAGCAATGTTATCAGACGATAGTTTATTAGGTCTCTCTGCACCTATTTTTAAGGCTTGGCGTGGTTGTGAACTGGTTTCAGACTTTCGGTGGGTGGTCGGTTGATAGGAAACGATTGACTGTAAGCAGTTCTGCTAATTCCATGGAGCAGCTTTTCAAGACGACAGAGGACAACATGTCTGGACTCGGTGATTTATGGGCCATTAGGTTCTCTAACTTTACTGCGACTAACAAAACTGAACTCTGGGGGTAATTCAATTGGGATACCAAAAATGCGCTTAAAAATAGTCCGTAATTCAAAATTGTGCATAT
Source organism: Paragonimus westermani (assembly GCA_008508345.1). NCBI lineage: Eukaryota > Metazoa > Platyhelminthes > Trematoda > Plagiorchiida > Troglotrematidae > Paragonimus > Paragonimus westermani. Next base: position 42,778 of record QNGE01004290.1, read on the forward strand.
TATTTACTGTTTATCCGGAGTGTTTTTTGCCCCGGCATCTGTACAAGTAAATCTACTAGTGGTTTGCAGTTACGAAATGCCAACCTTACTCCATGTTTGTGCTGCGAGTTCGTCGTAGAACAGTTTGCAATTCACCCACAGCTTTTGGGAAAGTGTTGGGAGCAAAGTTTGTCCTCTCTGATGGCAGCCGTGATATGATTGAGTCAACTGAAACATTCAGCAAACGCAAGTTCAGTTTGTGATAGTTGGGACCTTTTCTAGGCTGAACGTTTCAGTGCAATCAAACCTTTAACCCTACTCCATAAGCCTTTGAACTTTTTATTAGGCTTGAGTTACCTTTTTGGAAAATGTTTGTCAACAGCATCAATGAGTTCCTTAACGATGAGCTACCTGTGAATATCCAGGCTCAGTGTAGTAAATGAGCCTAGTCATTCAACCTTGCTCAACCTTGTCTTCAGCTCCGCGCAATTTGCCCTGTGACACACCTTTAAACCCGTGTTTTGGACAACATAATCTCCACTTCCGTGTAGACAGCTGAATTCAATCATTCCATGGTCACTACGGTCAAATGAAACTACGACATTTGGACTGTTTTTCATGTCAACCTCGTCGGTAATAGCTTAATCACGATAAAACAGTGCCTGGCCCACCGACCAACTCGAATGATCCTGGGTATGGCGAAACAGCATAGCTCTCATTATTGACTAGAAGCAATACCCAGCAGAGGAAAACGTTGCAATGATGAATAAACAGTTCTTGAAATCTAGCCCGGAATGCTCGAAATCGCCCATTATTAGTGGTTGAACATGATCTAAGAGTGATATTCTACGCAGAGCGTTGTACACGGCCGTGTCGGCATCTTCGTGAGCAGAAAACAATATGTAAATCACATTAATCGAACAAGTGGAATTTTGAGTGAAGTTGTCTACCTACCGGACTGATTTCAGAAGATCCAGTAGCACCCTGTCACGAGTATTTGAGGTCTTTCGATACAATCCCAAACAACGTGCCGCATGATCTTCTTTACCGACTTTCCCGTCACTGCGAACCATCGACATGCTGGGGATAAACAATTCATTATCCCACACTCCTTCACAACACGTCGCAATGATGCCTATTGAAAGTAGGTTTCGCTGGAAACAAGGGTCAGGGAACTCGTCCATTCACTTAAAGGGTGACGTCGTACTGGTGTAAAAAGAACACCAGGGGGCAGTTCCACTGTCTACGACACGCATAGCAGATGATACTACTCGTAAGGATTCATCGAGTCAGAAAGGTTGAATTGGTGTGTTGCATTGTAATTTAAGGCCGTCGTCCTGTATTAGAATGGCGGCGAGTCAGAGTTTTTTTAACTTCCGGACCGAATTCAACACCTGTGTGAGAGTCATCTGGTGCAACGCTAGAAGTAATAATACTATGCTTTGTGACAGTACGTGGTTGTTTCCACATGAATATGATATCTTTTTACTAGTCAAAGTGGTACCCCATCCCAATAGGGTATTGTGGGCGGGCTACGGGTCAGACTGCATACGCCTGTTTCATCACTTTTTCCCTCAAAAAGGTTATTCTCAGGAATGAAGAAGGATTTACCTAGGCAACTTTTGTCGACCGGGGCAGACGATTTAAGCTGGTGACCGTTAGATCGTATGGACCAAGGAAAAGTCCTCAGGAACACGCACTGGTCTGGATTTTGCACTACGTCAGGGACGGCATCGGCGCTTTCGACGGCAGGCACATTGTGTATAATAATGCTGCTGCGCCTACGTTCACTAACTAGCTGGGCCTCAGACAGCAACAACGGCCGCGGGTATCTGTCTCGGTTAAAGTGTATTCTAAGTCAGTTCTCACCGCTCTAATGGCTGCCTGGTTGAAACATAGTTAGCTTCTCGAGCTCAACTACATTATGAAAGATAACCTCCAGCGGATAAGGCTTGAAAGCGTACCTAGAATCGGGGCTACATCGCAGCCTCCAGGGGCGCTCACAGGAAGGAATCAGGAGTATGTGACTGGTTAGAAAACCTCAAAAATTCCTTACTGCAGTGCTTAACCCAACCTCTTACCATTGCTGAAATACTACGAGCGAGACTGAACACATTTTATGAAGCAACAGAAAATTGTGGGTGATTTTATTGATATGATTCTGGAAAGGCTGATGTCCATGTCTACGGTTTTCCCTTTTGAGTGTCAGCCAAGGAGGATGGGCTAGATTTCCCCATACTAGCTAACGTTCGCTTCAAATAAGGAGCAATGAGGCAGCCGTAAGATAGCCTTAGGTTTCGAGTAGTCTGGTTGCGAAGGTCTGCCTGATTGAAAACAGAAAACCGAAGGTAAGTTAGATATGTGGCCAGTATATGAATTTGGGAGTCTACAGGATTACAAGAGAATGCGCAATAGATGAGGTACTACGCCACGTGTAATCATCACAGAATACAATATCCGATCGCTTAAGCGAAAATCACCCAACCAATTCGACAAACCTTGCAGCAATCTCCTAACTAGGAGTTACGTTTGTAGAATCAGTAAAGCAAAGCGGAATATGCGGTGCATCTACGGTGAGGTGACAGGTATGGCGCTTACTGAGTAACTGGCCCTGTTGCACAATTTGTCCTCCTTCTGAGGCCATGACAACTATACAGGTCTAGCACGCATATCTTACATATTTAGTTAGGTTTTTTTAAAAAGACCAAGAGCGGAATCACTTCACAGGTTGTTGCTGATGGAAAGAATTGTCTAAGTTTCATAAGACTCATTACTGACTAAGAAAAACCGGTATATTTGGGGACGCATTTCTAAATTTAGAACTAGTGTGGTCGGTCATTGTGGGGAAGTTCGTAATGATCGTTGATTGGCTTACGTCGACGACAAACTTTCCCCATCTGTTCGTGGATACATATCTAGTGTTCAGTGATGACGCAATAGGTGGCCAAACACTCGAGCAGGATGTGAGAAAACATACGCTGATAGCGAACATCAGAGAGATCATTAAGTTCATATGTTCAGAGATATTGGAAAATAGAAAAACGCGTGGATCATATTCACATTTGGGACAAAACAGTTCCTCCTCTTCACAATTTTGAACAAAGGAGTTAGAACACGAAAACTGATAAATGCAGGTATTTCTTATTGACGCGTCAGTACCAATAACACGAAACGGCTTTTGCTTAACATTTAGGACAGTGGGGTGCATAGTCAATCGGGGGTTAAGAAAGGTCACGAACAATTGTTTCTGAACGTACCAGGCCGGCTTCAGTCGATAGGCTGCGACGGCCTCAGCAAACCGCAAGGGTCTTGGATTGGAATGACGCAACAGGATTCTGAGTGCACAAGCTGGGTCAATAACGTTACCAGTGGTCAGGACGTGTCTTGCGACTGTGGACACTGGTTGCTTGCGTGTTTCAGCGACATTGCCTTAGGGAATTCTGCACTCAGGCATATATTCACTCGCTATGGAAACTAAGCGCTTCTAGGTCCTGACTATTCAACTTACCCTACAATCTGTTTATCAATTTCTTGGATGATCATTAGATTGTGGTACAGAAGACTGTCTTGTGTACATATTCGTCTTACTCGTGTGAACAGTATGTTCGATAATGTGGGTTTGTGATGGACCGGTGTGAAACTACCAAAGTTCAGATATTGACCGGGTACTTCGTGAAACTGGCATGTTGTCGTTTCTCGTATGGACTGTCCACGCCTCAGCTTTACGGCCTCTTTAAGACACAAATCTGCAACGCCGCTCAAGCCTATTCTGGCGATGACAAATTCTCCGTACTGTAACAGGCAAGCCGGACGTTCTGGCTTCGTGTAACTGATACACTCGTAAACCCACTTTGTGCAACGTGGAGACACCGGGGGACAGCGTTCCTCAGAAGTACGGGGTTCCAACGATAAACCTGTAAAAGAAGATAACAGAAACAAACGTGAGCCAAAGGCCCAGTAAGACATGCACACGACTTACACAAAGGAAAACCAAAGTGGCGTCAACAGCACGCTGCGTTACAGTACCATAAACTGGTGCGCCGGTCATTCACCATCATAATTCCATTAAAACAAAAGTCAACCACATTCTGTTAAAGACGCCTTAGATATGACCGGTGACTTAAACAACACCAATCTTGCTAACGAGTTGATATGTTCCACAGACGTTCGGTCACTGTTTACGGATGTACGAATGTACAGCATTACAGAAAAATTGCGCAAGCAACCAGTGTCCACAGTCGCAAGACACGTCCTGACCACTGGTAACGTTATTGACCCAGCTTGTGCACTCAGAATCCTGTTGCGTCATTCCAATCCAAGACCCTTGCGGTTTGCTGAGGCCGTCGCAGCCTATCGACTGAAGCCGGCCTGGTACGTTCAGAAACAATTGTTCGTGACCTTTCTTAACCCCCGATTGACTATGCACCCCACTGTCCTAAATGTTAAGCAAAAGCCGTTTCGTGTTATTGGTACTGACGCGTCAATAAGAAATACCTGCATTTATCAGTTTTCGTGTTCTAACTCCTTTGTTCAAAATTGTGAAGAGGAGGAACTGTTTTGTCCCAAATGTGAATATGATCCACGCGTTTTTCTATTTTCCAATATCTCTGAACATATGAACTTAATGATCTCTCTGATGTTCGCTATCAGCGTATGTTTTCTCACATCCTGCTCGAGTGTTTGGCCACCTATTGCGTCATCACTGAACACTAGATATGTATCCACGAACAGATGGGGAAAGTTTGTCGTCGACGTAAGCCAATCAACGATCATTACGAACTTCCCCACAATGACCGACCACACTAGTTCTAAATTTAGAAATGCGTCCCCAAATATACCGGTTTTTCTTAGTCAGTAATGAGTCTTATGAAACTTAGACAATTCTTTCCATCAGCAACAACCTGTGAAGTGATTCCGCTCTTGGTCTTTTTAAAAAAACCTAACTAAATATGTAAGATATGCGTGCTAGACCTGTATAGTTGTCATGGCCTCAGAAGGAGGACAAATTGTGCAACAGGGCCAGTTACTCAGTAAGCGCCATACCTGTCACCTCACCGTAGATGCACCGCATATTCCGCTTTGCTTTACTGATTCTACAAACGTAACTCCTAGTTAGGAGATTGCTGCGAGTTTACTGTTGTAAATCAGTTGTGGAAATACGTCGCCCTGAATTTGTGTTGTAATGTATCTTTTTGTTCCGCTTTCAGGTGCAAACGTGTGTGCGGCTTATATTTTTTGGGGGGCATTTTGCTCAATTCGAGTTTATTAGGGAATACTGGCTGTGTTTATACTGAACTATCGACATCAATTGCCGCATCTGTTTCCTTTCCTTGTCTTCTTTTACCCGGGCATCCATACTAGTTGTTGTTTAGCTTTATATTGCACTATCACTGATCGATTCACTGAGCTGTTCTTGTCTGTTGAATTTAATAACACAAGCGAATGTATTCTGTGCCTTCAGAAAATCTGCTGTAGAGTTATTCATGTCATCTCCATTCGTTCTTCTCTGTCGTGTTTTTGGAACTAGCTGTTGCTCGTGTTGCGGTGTTTTGCACGGAAATGACGCATCAGACTTGCTGTCTCCCTCTATTGTTCGCCATTATCTTTGAAGACGCGAATCAAGTCAGATTCGCTTTTAAGCAAATAAGTTAAAGGTGAACCCAAAACCCTCCGTTATATTGATCCTGTTGTCTTCATGTTTTACCCTTCTGGTTCCTCGAACGTCGCTACGGTTTGGGATAAATACATCTTTATTTCACATTCTGTGGTGTACTTGTTGTATCCAAGTCACTTTCAGTTTGTGATCTGGTTTCACCATCTCCACCCGAATCGGCCTCCATATTTCATATATCCGCCACGAGCTGAGCAGCTTACCGTGCCACCACTCAGTGCCTTACTGTGCAACACACAAAACCTCCCCTTTTGACTGTGGGTATTCGGTTGCTTAGATATCATACAATCGAGCTGGCGCATGGATGCATATCAAAGAATACAATGGTGAGCCCGATGAAGTCAGGTGGAGCAGGAACAAGCTAGCGCTTCATACTGACAGAATACACTTGCACGGTAGCGGTTCTGTCAGTGTGACGAACTATGACAGATTTGTGGCGTAACGTGATCACGTGGCTCATATGTCCAGATAGGTCTGTTGGAATTTAGATGATATGGCCTATGAACGGCAGTGATCTGGTAGACACGCAGAATGCAAATACTTCAGCTTGAACAGTCTAAGTATATGCCCAATGAAAATAAAGATCTCTCCGACCCCGTCAGTTTCAGTGCATTCCCAAATCTGTACCCATCTAAGTGACATTACAATCCGAAAAAAAATATATTTGCGATTGGCCGTTTGATTGGTTCACAGAATTTTTCCTGCCTCTCATTGCGGAACTCCCTATAGGGGGATACGGCACCAAATTAGCGAGTAGTCGCTCTTCCCGTGTTTGTTCGGAAAATTCACCGCACTTTTCCAATCTGGAAGATATCCATAACTGCTTCACATTGTCTTACTGAGCTACTAACTTTTAATACGGAGACCAGGAGTAATAAAATGGATTCAGTGTTATTCACCTATTTTTTACCTATGAGAACATTCAACCCAACGCTACCAACGACTTAACTTGTCAAAATGTGTAACACTGAAATTCAAAAGCTTTGTGAAGAACGTCAAAGTTAGAAAGATTCGAATGAATTTGATTGAGCTTCTGAAGTCTGTATGTAACGGTAAATGAGCAATTATAGCTTGTCCCACTCAAATGATGCAGTCTGAGGGGATCGAAAGTATCTTTTGCATTTAGTTTTTCTGTACGTACAAAGCCCAAGTGTTTCCTGAAGCCAGCGGCTTCATATGAATACCTCTTGTTCTAACTTTGTAGCTGATAGGGTCAGAACAATGGTATAACAGTCTTGAACCTCCACTGTAAAGTCAAGCTCCGAGTGTTTGTATCCAACCGGCTAAGTTTTCCTTACACTAATTGAACCTTTAAGTTAAACAAAACAAGATTGCAAGTTAAAGTTTATCTACGGCATTTGATTATTACAGTGGGGTGATATCCGTGTCGAAAAATGTTTAAAGGACATTTGACAATAGCATGTTGCGAACAGCTATGCTGATGTCATCATCTTAAGACCCCATCAGTTGGGAAAGATAGCAAATGAATCAACTTTGAGGAAATCTACAACAGACGAGACCTAGACATCATGATGGTGGGAGGACGTGATGACATTCGTACGGAAATCAGTCTAAACGTAGCACTCAGATGTGGTGATAGGCTAGTGTAATCTATGGGCCAATCTGATTCTGAATAACTTAGCCACACAGCATGTAGAAACTCTGAGAAATCTGGTTTACTGGAACTCGATATACACGTGACTCTCGTTCACTGAATGTACGGAGATTTTTTCGGAAAAGTAGTCGTAAAATGGTCTCAATAAACACGATCTGAAAGAACGCCATATGCTGTAAAACACAAGCAAGTTATTGTTAACATCGTACAGGAATATAAAGAGTAATCTGTACTAACGAAGTCTGGAACCAACTGTACCAAACAGTGAAAATAATGGTGAGGCGTCAGTTGGGCTATTGCTCATTTGTAGTCGGTTGAATAGGTTTCTCATTTTCATGTTGTGTAAATAACTCACACTTGTGTATATATAAAAATAACAGCGTTGGATATATTGAATAAAATTTCGCAATAAGGTTTAGGCGTTCACTACATAGAGCTACATGTCTGACTGAACAAAGTATCGCCGAGTTAACAGTGGACCTCCACTAGCAAGAGTAAAAACCACGTTAACATCAAACACACAACAGTATTCAGAATTGGTACAGAAGTCAAAATATTATTAGTCAGTGCAATAGTATGACCTAACTAAAACAGCTGAAAATCATCGAGTATGTACGCAAGTTCAACCTACAACTACTACGGACAACAATTAACAAAATGTGTATTCCACTCGACGAAAAACAGACAGAGAAAATATCGTTGTGTGGCTGATGCGGACCTGAAAATGGCACTATGCTCACTCGCAGCCTGTGGTACTTTTTAAACATGTGATGACCAAATACTCACCAACTGAATGTATAAAAGAGTGCATGGAGCAATTTGCTACTAATTTTGCTGCTCACTTTTGGACGCCAGCTGACTAAATGATATTTCTTGCCTGGACGTCATATATCAAATTTGATACCCTTTTCCTCTTTCATTACACAGTAAGTTCACGTGGATTACACATGGAGTACTTGTCAACGAAGAACCCAACAGAGGGCTGGAGAGTCACTCTGGAATTCTGAATCATACGACATTTGGTTCTCAATAGGTCTCATAACCTACCGTGTAATCTCAACTTCGGGTAGCTATAATGAAGGAAGGTGAAATTAGACAACATAACCACATTTTGACTTACTCGATTAGGCGTGATTATTAATCGATGATGATCAGTGTTCTGCATATTCATACATTGCAGCTTTTCTCTCCACATCCAAAACTAAACGGTATCCTACTCTGTTTACCGTTGGTTCTTTTATCAGTTAAAAAGTGATTATGCAAACTGATTGAGTAAACACCAAAATTAAGCCGATGCCGACTTCTCGCTGAACAACTCGCTGACACACCAAGATGGGGTTGGTTGGATAGACTCATCATGATTGTATTAGGGTTAATACATTTTATGCTACTGTATTTTTGCTCTTGTTATTGCCGTGATTGTCCGACAAATGTGTTATATGGACTAGTGGCTGGTTGTAATTCGGTCGGGCACTCGAGGATAATTGCGCACAAGAGTGGTCCATTCAGTGACACCTTGTAACTCGATTTTCCCTGGTTATTTCGGCGCCACCATGATCACCGACCACTTATCGCCTGTCAGGTCATGTTCAATGCACAACCGCATTCACACTGTGCAGATGTAAGTTACTGAGTGGTACTCATATAAGGACGTTCACATACAAACAAACAGGTTCAACAGAAGGCGAACAATTGCAAAGAATCCTCCACTAGCCCACTTTAATAACAGATGGTCTGTTCGACTCAAATTAAATTTGCAGCGCCATCGAATCAAACAGCAGTCGACGGCGTGCAGTTCACGGTGTGGAATTGTTAACCGTTGTCTACAGTTGGCCAATAACCGGCATGGCGTATATCGCCAATTGTGACGATTAACAAATCCAATCACACAGATTAAGTGGACAGTGACAGCAATCAGCGTAAGAGTTACAGGTTTGAGTAGATATTCGGCTGTTACCAAAGTGCCCCAGAATTTTGGACAAACGCCAGTTTCTGAGCAGTAGAATAAAAGATAGGCGGGGTGGGTGCCAGATCGTAGACGAATCTTCGTGTGAATCATTCTTATGTGAGGTTTTGTTGAAGTGCCACCACGCCTGAAGACCCTTGTGCCAGATATTAACAAGTGGAAATGGAAAACTCAGATTGTGCTATTTTGCTTCATGTAAACAGATAAGACCATTCTATTTTTTGATGCATGATTTTAATAGAATAACAATGTCAATAATGACAATGATGGTAGTAGTAATTTTTGCAGGCCATTGGAGTAGCAGCAATTAGTGTATTCTCATACCTAAAATTTTTAGTCTAAATTTCAATAGTAAACGAAATGTTTGGTCCAGTTCCTTGAGATGTTGTATTTAAACTTAAGACGTAAGTTTTTGAACATACGAAATTATACCAAAACATTTATTTTCAAGTCTGATCTCGGAAAGCAGTTTCGTAGTTTTGATTAAGTTTCTTACGCACTGAAAAATAATAGATTTGATGAGGTTGATGGATGAACATTTTACGCGTATGAACTAAGTACTCCATCCATTGGAAGAAAAACACTGTACCGTATACAAAAGCAAATTTAGCTTCTGGTAGTCATGCTGCGCAGAGTGAAAGTGGTACTCATTTGCTCAACTAATCGAACGAAAACCGCCAGCAACAGATAAAAGTTGTCGGGAAAGTTTGTTCCATAAACTGATTGCTATGTGCACAATCATCGTGTGGCACAAAACAGTACTGGGCCAGTTACGTTTTCTGTTGTGAGAGATTTGTCGAGAAACCTTTCGAGAACTTATTGTTTCGCATGAAATTATTAGCGTCTTTGAATCCGACTGGATTTCCTAAGTTAGGAGGAGCTACTTTTGCAGATAATCTACGTAAGCTTCCAATACTATTATGAATAAGCCTAGAAAAATAGCTGAATGGTATGTACTGCTTGAACGGCCCTAGCACCATTCGTGTTCTGTAAGTTCACACTTCGATCGACGAACATCTGAACCAAACAGTCAATTCAATGTAACTATTCATCCGCTCAGAGGCCTCATTGGTTTTAACTCCGGGTTTTATGCGACCGGGTTAACAAATAACCTTTAGTTCTGATACAACCATGGCTACCCTGATTTCAAAGTATTCGTCCCATCTGACTTGGTAGTACTCATTTTGAGCGGAACAGAATGAAGAGACATATTGCAACACACGTTACTTCACACACGTTACTTCAGTCCCAAAAGTGTAACCAGCAGGATGGCAGGCAAGAAGAGTGGAGCCAATCAAAGGTACGTTCAAACATGCAAACCCAACTACATCGTCAAACCTTATAACATAAACATGAAGACCGTTCACTCTTTTTATATTTCAATTCGGTGCAGTTTGAATAAACCTAGTGAATGATTAATACATGATAGCCAATTATGAACGGAGCAGTATGTGAAATTCTTGGGTTTGCTACGATGTTTTACAGAAAACCAACAACTGGATTGGTCATTATAATGTTGTTGGAATGGATGAGGCCATATGAAACTCCTGATACCAAAAATTACCTCCAAATTTTTAATAAAATTTGGCCACTTTGACGCCAGTGAAAATGTTGCTAATTGGAACCAACGAAAGCAATCTGCAACAAGCCTTCTTGAAGCGAAAATAGTGCGAAGAACGTGCTTATCATGAAGAATGATAATGGCAGGAAACATGCTTATTATGCAACAAAAATTTATGTCGAATCTACCCTTGACCCAAGAATATCAGAGTTTTTTCTACCTGTCACTATATTCGTCATATCTTTCGTGGTTGGGGAAAGTTTCATTCTGGCAGACCAGCAGACCGCACGAAGTCAGCCTAGGGGTGCATATTCGCTAATTTCGAAGTGGCTACACGGTGACACCAGACCCTGATCATTCGTTTTGTACACATGAATGATCTGTGCGGGATAAGTGTCACAGGGCATCTTGCTCCATTTGATCCAACATTGAATGCCACTGCTTCTGTTTAAAGGTAAGTGTAGCAAACGATATACAGACAGTTGTCGGGGCTTTAGCCTGCTGAGTTGAACCAAAGTGGTGCTAGCAAGCATTCTACTAAAACTACTCCGTGCGGAAGTTTTGAACGCGCACGTCCCGAGGAGAAGTGTGGTGTTCAGTCTAGTCGCAGTACAATCCATCTCACGACTCACGTAATCGAACGCCTTGGTGAAATCCACGAAGAGGTCATACAGTGGATGTTTGCGTTCTTAGCTTGTCTGCCGGATCTGTCGAGCAGTGAACACAACCATCCACTGCATGAACTCTTCGTGGACTTCACCAAGGCGTTCGATTCCGTGATTCATGATACCTTGTGGACATTGTTCGGTAAGTCTGGATGTCCAAATAAGTTCATCAATTTGATTGGAATGTTGCACATCAACATAAAGGCGAAGGTGCAGTTGCACGGATCTACATTTGATGATTTTGACATTGTTACTGGCACGAAGCACGGGTGTGCCCCCGCCTCGAGTCTGTTTAGTCAACATTTGGTTGCGATTTTAACAACTGTGCCCCAGAGCTCAGAGGACGGTGTTGAATTTGAATATGGCATGGATGGCCCCGTCCTGAATACTCAACGTTTAGGCGCCTCAAACCGGCCACATACCTCAACGCTGCGAAGGCTTCTGTTGGCAGGTGACAGCCTGCTGTTTGCTCACAACGAAGACGAAATGTAACGACTGATCATGGCTTTTGCGACAACGCGGCGTCCAAGTTTAGAGTGGATATCAACAAAGATAAGACATTTTCTTTCCTTCAGTTTTCGCTAGATGTGGATGCTGTGCATGCAGATGAAATCCGTACCTTAAAATAATGTGAATAGCTGTGCAGAATTCTGTTAATTGTGTGGTAATCTGTCGACAGATCTGTCTACGGACCACTGGCTGCAAGGTCGTTTGTTGTGACTTCACGTATGCTTTATTCGGAGGTCGTGAAAGACGGGTTTGAAAGAAATGCAACCTAGAGATGAACGCTAGGCTGCTTGTCTACAGTTGGATGACGTAACCTTCATTGCTGCATGGCAGTGAAAGTGGGACATTTTATCAACGGACTGTATGACATTTGAGCCGTTCCCATTTGTACTGTCTGAGACGCATCTTGGGAAATCGGTGGTTGAACATGCTTCTGAGATCTTAGGTATTGTTGCGAACGGGCATGCACCAAATTGAAGCCATGCTGACGTTGAATTGACACGGCTGGCTAAGACATGTTCATAAGATTAGGAACGAACGGATTTCGAAGCAGTTGCTGTACGGACAAATGAAACAGGTAAGCGAAATCCTGGTGTCAGAATCTGTGCTAGTAGGATGTTATCCAGGTAAGCCTTTCCCACTGTAATATCAACCTTAGACCATTCAAAGAGCTTAATCTTGAACCGGACGGGCGTCCGAAACTTCAGTGAGCATTTTTACTTAGTCGTTAACTGAAGCGCGCGGTACGTAAAGCAACCGTAAGTGTTATAGGTCATGGTGAGATAACTGTATAGCTTTGCGATGTGTCCGACTGCAATTGCGCTGGCGATCTAGGATTAATAGATCATCACCATACTCACAGTACACTATCAGCGAAGAGACAATGAGTACGTTAAACACAAGTAGGTTGTGTCAATTGTACCTGCTTGTTCAGATGTATCAACCAACAAATGCCGTCGCTTAACAAATCAGCTGCTTTCCTTTTCAGAAATGTGAGTCATTGTAGCATCCTGTCTTTCGTTTTCCTCAGATTTGGCGGTGTACTCTAGTACAAATATCTTGTTTGTTTACCAGTCTAATTTCACATTTTCGCTGCTCTTCATCCTCCAATATAGGGTGCAATAATACGTATCTTGTATTAAACTACTTCTTACGTTACAATTTCAATATTTTTCAGGCCATATTACTGGAGTCGCTCGTCGTACTTTTCGAGGGAGGGTTCTCACTTTCGCACTGGCCCACCAACTGGTTAACCAGCGCTGAGTGGCTGAACACGAAAGCCTGTTGGACTTATTTCTACGGGCTTACGCCGGATATTTGGTGTAAGTGGAACCACAAGTAGTATAGCGCGTACCACATGTACTGAGTACTATGCGCGGACGTCCTTTGGTTTCTATCACTGTGGTAGACTAATCGGAAGCGAATGCCGCCAACCGAGATGCAATATCACAACTACCATTGAACGACACTCACTGATCACCCAAATTTGTCCCCCGCAGCGTGGCGTTTGTCGATCACAGCCCGCGTGATAGACATTGCATTATTTCTCTTGATGAATACGCATAACTGAAGAAATTTACGCTGTAGGTTGCTGATTTACCGACAGCCTCTTCTAAGCGCTCCATAACAGCTAACCGTAACTCTGCAACCACCACCTGTTGTTCATTTCCCGGAGTTGTTTCCACTTTTGACCCTTACGTTGAATATGATTGTTTTTGTTCCCATATCAATTAAACGTTTACGACGAATGGGATTGTTTGAAATTAATTCGTTTCGTGATTTTCCGTTGCTGGTTACTTTATTCAACCTGCTCAAGGGGACTCGCTGAGTCAACTATCCAATTTTTTGTGGATGCAAACAAAACACGATATTCTACTAGGTTTGAACTGACAGCGACGATAGAGATCCGAACGTTTTGTGATGTAGGTCAACAACGGTGAGCATTTTCAAAGGTAAGCTACATAAGCGTTTACGTCGTTAGCCTCGTTTTCTAGTCCTCATTGTTTAGACACGTGGACTACAAAAGGTATTGTCCGAAAATTCGCAGAAACGTCCACCCATTTTCCACGAGTAGTCAACTCGACTACATAACCTTTTCAAGGCACTGTTTACATCAGCTTTCTAAGTGCTTTTTGAACTCATCAGTCACCTTTCCGTAGTTTTGACCGGGCGTTTAATGGGTTTTGAATTACAAACACTGTAAACAAGAACTTTCAGTGTTTCTTGTGAATATACTCCCTTGACTGTGCGCAACAGTTTTGCTTTTCTCCCGGTTTGTACGCTGTGTCAGTTGTGTAATCACTAGTTTGAAAATGAGTATGCCTAGTCGACCTGTTTCCTTTCCTTAAAGGCTGGACCTCATCAACCTCTCTGGGGCTACATAGCCCTTTCTCAACCTCTTCAGGAACCAGGTTAAATACCTCTTTGTTTGTGGACCAGCCACAAAACCGTTTAACGATTTCAGGCTGTCACAAATGCAGCACAACACCTGCAAAGATATTTCACATTACTTCTCGCAGTCCCCGTAGTCACAACTCCGTCGTCAGTCAGATGTGTCTGGACAGGTATTCCGTAGTGGCCTACCATTCGGACCCTTAGTGGTAGGTATTGGGTTGGCTTCCACGGTTTGCATAGTTTTGATGAGGTCCATCAAGTTCGAAACAGGTGTCCACTTCATTGGTGTTCATAAGATGTGTCTACTTGCAAAAGGCTGAAAAGTGTTTAATCAACAAAAACATCTACTGCTGATCGGTAGGTAGTCTGATCACAGAATAGTCATCTCTGCAGACTAAAGTTCACTACGACTTCACGATTAACGCTCACAGTAACCGACACCGGTTGACCACAGTCCAGAGGGCGTTCGCAAAGACAGCCATACAGCTGGTTCTGTAGTGCGATTTCTTCCCTTGAAACACTTTCGGACAATTTCGCACCGGTCCAGCATAAGCGTAACCTAGTGAGAAAGTTATTCATGTTTGTTAAACAAACAAGCTTGAGTGTACTCCCGGCTAAGTTGTCACCATTGGGAACAACACTTGAAGAACCTGACCATCCGTTAGCAATTGCTATAAAACTCAGTACACAAAAGAAAGCTGCCACGGTTACTTTCGCGTTTCAGAAAGCGAGAGTCGATCCAAGGTTATTCTATAATAATTATGGTGTCACAAGTTTGTTTAGACGTTGACTTACGAAAGCTGTGCAGTGCAAGCACTAAGCAGCCCGATCGGTCCTCCTGCTCATTACCACCTGTATTCATGTACCATCGTAGGTAAATATTATTTTATATCATCATAGTTGTCAAGCGAGGAAAAGTCAAGGGTAGTTAGTTATATAACTACGTCAAATGGTTGTGAATTGGAGGAAAATTAGTCGAAAAAATTGACCTCCGGAATTGTCAAGGGGGTAATGNAAAGCGAGAGTCGATCCAAGGTTATTCTATAATAATTATGGTGTCACAAGTTTGTTTAGACGTTGACTTACGAAAGCTGTGCAGTGCAAGTACTAAGCAGCCCGATCGGTCCTCCTGCTCATTACCACCAGTATTCATGTACCATCGTAGGCAAATATTATTTTATACCATCATAGTTGTCAAGCGAGGAAAAGTCAGGGGTAATTAGTTATATAACTACTTCAAACGGTTGTGAATTGGAGGAAAATTAGTCGAAAAAATTTACCTCCGGAATTGTCAAGGGGGTAATGGTGGGTCATTTTAACCGTAAGGCGTGAACAAACTTCTTCTGAGCGCATAACTGTGGACTGCCCAATCGAATTCCGATCGCTTCCGCGGTGGCCAAAATACCAAATTTGACTCCTCTAGATTGTCGGCTGGACAGGCGATAGGTAGGTTGGAAAGCCACTTCCGGGGAGATCTGGTGCCCTGTGTCTACAAAAGTACTTGCTCACCAACATCCATCTGCCCTGTTAACTAACACACACTGATGATTTTGGTAAGGTCTGTTTTATTATGTTTGAGGTTGCTGTTAGCTGGACCATACGTTAATAAGTGGAATATCGTTGTACAACATACAAGTCCGGTGTGTGATACTGAAACAGACTGGCTACAATGTCTATCCGAATGCGCAGGCTGCGGTCAACTATTGGTTCCAGTTATAACGCACTCAAATTACACAACGTTGTATTTTTTGTCCACTTTACCTTCATGGCAAATGACTAACTGTAGTATTTCAACAAACCGTTTTGTCTTGCCACTGATTAATAGCTAAAAGCGAGACCGACAAACCCAAAATTGTCAATTGCCCAATTCTGAGGCATGCATTCCAAACTCGTAAACAATTTTTAAGCACATAGGATTGATCAACTAAAACTCCCAGGCACACGCTGCACCTTGAAGCAACTTAGAATGGACAGCACATGAACTGTTTACTCCTGGCGTCAGTTTGTCACAAAAATAAACGGTCGAACATTCTTTTGCAAAAAATGAACAGCGCTTATATTGGGCGACGGCTTTTGCATTCAGGTGTGCATTCCAGTTAGATCGTCTTTACATATATCAATGCCCACCACTTCCGGGTCTTTCCAACGATTCGTATTTGAACTGCTGTTGCGTTTTTACGAGTTGTGTTGATTAGTATGTCGTCGACCAGAAGAGACGGAACAGTCATATCCGGACA
Organism: Paragonimus westermani; assembly: GCA_008508345.1. Taxonomy (NCBI): domain Eukaryota; kingdom Metazoa; phylum Platyhelminthes; class Trematoda; order Plagiorchiida; family Troglotrematidae; genus Paragonimus; species Paragonimus westermani. Next base: position 59,373 of record QNGE01004290.1, read on the forward strand.
CCCACCACTTTCTGTTTGGGGCAGAACTTGGATTACTCGGCCGCTTCTACGAGGGAACCCGTAGTTGTCTTATTAGTTTCAATCGATGACCCAACGAAAGACACTTCTCTCCAGTTTGAAAACAAAAAACGATTTGAATTTTCTTGGCGGTCTCAAGTAGCAACAAAACAGCAGGTGTTTGATTTATTGAAACTGAACGTGGCTCACCATGAATGGTAGATTTACAGCCAAGCAGACAGCCGATCCAACCCACTTTGAACGGCAGTGCTGTGCACCTTCGAATCATAATCTGTGAATAACCGTAACAGATTGTTTAACCACCGCGAAGAGAATGAAGATGACTGAATCTTGCCTAGTTTTCGGGTGGAAATGAACAATAGCCTTCACCAAGATTTTCTATTCACATCCGAAGAATTTAACATAATGTGCCCATATTCATTACACACAAGCTCCACTTCTTTCCCGTCCGCTATCTGTGAGATCCGTGTATGTTTTTACCTAAGTAACTGCCCGATCACTCATTGAAATTGAAGTTGAAACATCCGTTTGTCTGTTTACACATACACAACACACGTGTTTACTACGTGGTCGCGCCCATCAACTGGAGTCATATTTCATTTTCCGCATGTCAGTTCTTGGTCATTTGCGCATTATGAGCTGACACACTGATACCCCTGGGGTTAATCCTATTTCCTGTTACTGTTCGCCTTTCACCTGCCTGATTTCAGTGTGGGTCTAAGTCCTAATTATCTTTTTGCTGTTCGTAGTCCACATGTCAAGGCCTGTTTAATGCACCTGACTGTTTTGAGAGGAATGATCGCTGGCTGGTGGGTGTTTTGTTATGTTTGAAAAAGCACCGTTTAGTCGGAGATGCATCAGTGTTCACAATTGAGGAGATAGCCACTGCAATTTTGAGACAACGATTCCGGCCTACGAAGCTGAACAGTTTCAACAGCCTACCGTATGATACCTCTTCTAAGAATATTTCGTCCAATGCAAGCACTCGATCTCACTGTTCACCAGCAACGTAGCAGTTAGTCTCTTTAACCTTGGTGCGTTTCATCAGCACCGCATACAGCACAGAATCGAACCAAGGACCCTCGAATACTGGTCCAGAATGCTGTCTAGTGTACCATCAGCTGCGATACACTCCTTGTTCTTCTAGGCCGCAATCTACTAGCATGTGTAGTGCTGATGAGATCCAACGAAAGCAAACAAGTGTCCACTGGTATCAACTGTTTCCAAAAGCTTCTCTATGTTGGACTTTGGAGACGTGGTGGGTATTTATTAGTTTGCCTGTCAACTCCGAGAAGGTGTTTAAAGGTAAAGTAAACCTAACAGCTAAGGAAAACTTTGTTTGATCCCCACTGTTCTATAGTCGGAAGTTATAATAAACCCATGTGGGTCGTTCAGAGACAAGTAGATTAAAGTGTGCTACAAGACAGTCAACATAGTGTTACGAAGACTATGGTCTAGAATAAGTTGCTTTATAATTGGGTCTGTTCCAAGTTATCATATCCGGCAGCCTGCTCACCAGTAACTGCTAAGGGTCAAATACACCATCTGGAGGTCAGTCGTAGTGTTCAGTCAAAATCACCGAAAGATTATTTGGTTCAGAGGACAAGACAAAACAAAGCAATGAAAAGGGTAGCACAACATTACAAGGAGGATCACCATGTATGCTACACATGGACCAGTGAGTTCGGATGCCCGATTGCGACTGATTCTGGAATGTCACTTAATGCTTACGTTTCGGTTCTTCAGTGACATCAACCATGTGACAACTTTATTGAAAACGTTCGGTATTCATCGACTTAGCAACCCCGGATCTATTTCATTGAGTCGTTGCGTTGTATGTCTGACACTTCGCGTACCAAGATGCTTTTCAAGTCTGCCGAAGTACATGCATTTGCACACACCTTAGTGCTCGTAAGTAAAGTTTAATGTGGACGACACAGAAACCACAACTTTTTCAATGATGTCAAAATTATGGTGGTCCCTTCGACACTCGCCAGTTTGGAGGCATCGTAAGTCACCTTAACTGCTGCAATCAGACATTAACACCTTATCACCATTAAGGAACGAGTTGAACACATTCTTGTGCCACACACTATGATCCGTGGCGTTATTTATCTTAGACCGTATGCACTTTTCCGTAGATAGAATAGGTATCCGGCTTAGGTAAGCGTTTGGGAGGGCCCACTAGTTTATTCCTTGCCTGAACAGTAGAACATATTCTCCTGATTTGTCGAAACAGTTATGAAGTATCGCCGATTTTCAGTCATAGGTGGGAAACTCGGCGTGTAGATCTATAGGAGTTTGTGGTGGATGCAGTGCGCTAGTAACTCGTCTTCCCTTTTTCCGCGTTACACATCGGAGGGTGGTATGAACTACTCCGTTTCTAATCCGGTCGTCGGTTTATCGTTTTTGTACCAAACCAGAAAAGAACTCGTGAAAATCAGACAGTTGACTTATAAATTGACCGTCCCAAATTTGCCATCAGCTCATTGTTTGCAGATTGGCATATTTTGTGTGAGGACTTGGGCCTACCGTTTCAAATGATTTAGAAAAAATGTCGATTAGTGCGGGACCGAATTGAATTCGCACTGTGATCCCGTTGATCTGTCTACAGCAATTGTCTTCAAGAATAAAATATACGTCTGGGTTACATGCAGACATGTTGCGGAGATTACTTAGCGGATTCGATAGTCATGTTTCACAGAGAAATAATGGGGCACGGTTGACGGGATCTTTCGAGATTTATTACTGTACATCGCGTGTTGTAGTTTGTTTTCACATCAGTGGACAACTTTAAACGTGTTCTATAGAATGTAGTTTGCCAGTTTTACCTGTATTGAGGCGAGCGTGCTCATGAGCCAGCGAGCTTGACAAGGCAAGTACAACACTAAGAGACGTCGTCTGCACAATGGTCTGCTTTCGTGTAGTTTGGGTAAGTCATAGATTCTAGAGGTTTGTGATTTTTTCATTGTAAGACAAATAAAGGTGTACATATATAGAAGATCACTCAAAACTGATGGCAGCCGTCACATTCCAACACAGTTTCCAGCCAACAGTAAGCGCTTTACTCGAGTTTCCCTCTTGTTCGAACTCGTCAGTATTATATATCCTTACGACCAGCAGTATGTCGACTCCGGCCGTGCTATCGTGGTGCAACCGTGTAGACCACTGTATCATTGCTTCACTGAGGCACGACCAGGTTATCGTGTGAAGAACGATCAGCTACATTTGTCTGTGAGTATTGCTGTGATTCGCTGATCACTTGAAGAGGAGGCACAGTAACTGTCTTGGTAATCGAATCACGTCAGCAACATGTTTTCGGTACCTCAGGGAGTAAATTTCCAATTTTAAACGTGGACATTTTCAGCAAACAAACGACACTTTGTTCGAAGAAACTTGTACCCGAAAAATGGCAAACGTGTAATGAGTGTGGCTAACGTAGAAACTATTGATTCACTTTCATATTCAATTTGAGAATCAAAGTGTTGCGCTTTTGTAAAGGTCCTTTATTACAAGGAATGACAGAAGAAAACTAGGCCCATGTCGAAACAAATTAACTCTTGTTCCCCTACTTAACTGGACGCTTATAAATACACCTAAGCACTTCAGAATGGAGAAGACCCATTAATTACTCAGTTTCTTGTGAAAATTTATCGCACGTTGAGAGAAATTGTGAAACCGTAAATTTGACACAACTGCCTTGGGAAAAGTCTAACAAGAAGTATAGAAACTTTTGATAACATATTTGGAGGTACAACAGGTTAACAGCAAAGTTAGAACACATGAAAATTAGTCAACTCAAGATTTCTGTGACACTAGGAAGGGTTACTGGATTCATTTGAAGTGTAGCGATTAAAGAGAACAGAGTAAAGTTTTGTCTTGCCTGAATCTCTCTTTTGCTGCCAAAAATGCTGTCTGCAAAACAACAGCCGGTGAAATAAACAATTACAACAGTATCAGTTTCATAAGAGAACTGATTTGAAATAAGGACGGAAACTCGGTCAGGTCATACAAAGCATATTTCGAGCACAGATGAACGTGTAGGAAACATTCAAATTTCCAACACAGGATGATAGTTTTCACTCCAGTCTAAACGCTATTGTCATGAAAACCACGTGGCTTACACATGTCTGCCAGAAAGTAGCGTCAGCGATCATCTGTTCATAGGTTCACACATTCATAGATTATCAGGGTAAGGAGAAAGGTCTCCGTTTGTACATTGTTTTCTCTGTGTTGGTCAGTCAGAATGGAGCTGCACGGCATATAAGTAAAAGGGAAAATTGATTGGTACAAAATAAGGGGCAAATTCAACCGAACTACTGGTTGCAATCATTTCGGTAACGAACACTGAAACACTCTGAATCAACATTCTGTCAGCTATGCATAGCTGATAACAGGTAAAACTGAGTTATTGTAGCGGCTACGAAACTTATCGTGCCGGCTGTTCACCTAGTACGTGTCGATCGAGCAGAACTTCAAAACTCAAAGCTGATCCAAGCGTGACCACAGAATTGGACGGTGTCCCAATGTAAACAGATCCTAACGATGAAACAGCTCTGTCTACAAAGTAACCGCCCCGTTCCGTCATTCGCTTTCAGTGAGTGATGGACCTCTTAGACGTTCAGCCATATTTGGTTGGAGGGGATGTGCCAGTGAGTAAGCCGGGGTTTGGTGTAATTTGTGGGTAAGAATTAGGTGTCCCCTCAGATATCCGTAGTTGTTAGAGGATATACTTAGTCCCGCCAGTCCTTCCGAGTAAGAGGTGTTCCCGAGCCCCATAGTTTCTCCAGTGGCCCGTCTAGGAACATTTTCAATATGTGCCAAATTCTCCTTGAGATGTGGACGGCAGGCTTGTGTTCTCGTTTCCATATGTGAACGGATTGTGGAGGCGAACGTAGTGGGGAACACTTCAGGGTGGAATGTTCTTCAAATTCTCCCCAGAGGGTTTACGGTTATTTGTGCTTTCTAACCATGGCAACA
>QNGE01004291.1:0-11223 GCA_008508345.1 Paragonimus westermani
TCTGTCAGTGTGGTCTCCACACCGGTCGGGCGTCGAAATGTGCAAGCCGTCACACCGCATCAAGGTCCAGGCTCGTTGCTGCTATATAGAGGCACCTTATTTTGCTGTTTGCAATGCAATTGTGGGCACATTACATAGACAATATGGAATGTACTACATAGCCGCGGAATAAAAAAAATCGAATGGAATTTTCATTTGAGTTAGTTCTTCTGATATTAACATCCTTCCTGTTGGTCACCTGATACAAGCATTGCCAAGTGTTGGCAAAGTTCAACAGATGCTATGCTGTCTTTACCGTTGTTGTAATTGTCTGACAAACTCTTGAACCTCTGACTCATTTCGTGCACTAGCTCCATAATTTTTCTTTCGTCAGACTGGCACATTACTATGTAAATGCGAATGTAAGAAATGAATAAATGACTGTTTTTCTAAGACAACGGGGACTCGTAAAGAGGCGTCAACAATCGTATCGATACAGGTACACCACTGTTTACGACAAATGCCATGACCACTAGCATTTCCAACCTGCTATACGGATGATTGCATACGCCCTGACCATGCTCAGCTTGGTGGCGGAAGCGTTCACAGCCTGTGCCTATGTCATCTTCTGTCTACCTTCCGACGTTCTTCGAATGTCAACAACCATACTGAGCAATTAGCGGTTTGCCGATCACTCCCCCCATACACGGAACACGTGCCCTAGCCAGCGTTGAATATATTTCCATTAAATCCAGGTTTGGTCGCGAATGTTGAGATTTTGAAAGCACACATCGTCAGACAGTCGCGTTACTCAACCAGCCCGCTTGATACAGGTCTACCTGTGAAGATAACGATGATCAAATACCATGGGCTTATGTGCATCTTCCGCACAAGAAAAACAGCGGTTGTCGATCCTTTCTTCAACTCATCGAGAATATACCCACTATGATGCAAACAACAGCGCATCGATTTACCATTTTCTCAACCATTGTGTTTTTGAAACTGAATGCTCCGTTTGACTTGTTCGGCTGATATGCTCCATATAGCTGTCTCCATCACGGAGCTGTTGTGATGAAACGTACCTCATCGAAATACTATCCTGTCCACTGTGAGCGCAGGGTGTGCGTTTAGGCACAGGTGTCTCGAGCCTGTAAATGCATATTTAATCTTCAGACTAGGTATGAAGTGACCTCAACAAGTTGGCACACTGTTTGGGATTCATCTATGTTTATGACAACGTCGCAACTATTGTCTGACAGCCAACTAATTAACAGACAGCTCTCGGCTCCAAAATGTACTTGAATTGTTCAATCAGTCAAATCTTATCTGTCACATACCCACACACGGATGTCATCTCATCTGGTGATGAAATGTTTCCATTCTAATTGTAAAAGTCAGCGGACAGCTGAGAACACCGATTCAAGACTGTAATGATTTTTGGTCAATCTGGAGATTTGAAACACTGAGTTCCTGTTAGAGGAACCCATTTTTCCGTCCAAAACCGCCTCCTTCCTCGAGAAGACGATCCTATCTAATCATAATAAACGGGAATGTTGTGAACATTCGAGAGGTGACCTCCACTAGTTTTTACCTGTTTGGCCTTTATTTCGCTACGCTCATTGGTGGCTTAGTGATCTTAGCTAATTTTTTTGATGTCTGTCCTTCGGTTTTCTGGTTCGAGAATGTTGGTAGGTCACTATGCCTCCTATAACTACCATGCAATTTTTCTCCTTGTTGCACACGTTTTCGGGGCCGAACAAAGTTGCTTTTTGCGCCCATCTTTTGATTTGCCTTGGGCGCAATTAACGGGGACCACCGCGTATTTTCGGGACCAAGATTGCCGTGTTAATTATATCAAGGAGGAGAACCCGCTTTCCTATCAACCGTCTTATACCGTGGACCAACCAGCGTATTGAGTGAAAGGTTGCAACAGTTCCCCTTAATCACCTTGTCAGAGCCGAAAGAAGACATATATTGCAATATGTTAACATTTCTTCTACTCTCATCACTTGCAAACGTAAAACACACCAGTTATACACATCATACAGGTTAGAACAAACAGGAGCTAGGCATGCCTACAACCACATCAAGTCTTGTGTAATCACGATCATGGCAGCCCGATAGGTTGTCTCAACCACTTTTGGGCACATAACGTCGGCTGGTAGGTTCGGATGGGCATTGCTTCCCAGAAAGCTAACAATTTTAGGTTTCGATTACGCAACAGTATCTTGAATGAGTTTAATGGGTCAAGTTGGTGACCTGTTACTATGATGTGTTTACCGATAGATAACGTTGGATTTCGAGCCGTCAGTGCACCAAGTTGAGGCTAGTACGTCATCAGTTGGTCCAACCACGTCGGGATGTGTTCGGCGACTCGATGTGGTAATTGTCGATCTATTTTGTGTATGTAAACGTCACTGCAACTGCAAGTAAACTGGTACACAACATGGGAGACAGAAGAGTTCGGCAAACTACCTTCGAGTTTGCGGAGAACTGTTCCTCCAGTAGTTTGGAATGAGGACACCTGCGCGGTCGCATATGGTCGAGCCAGAGCAAACTGTAATTGGTGCTTTATGTCGTTGGCTAGATGGTCACCTTGGAATGGAAAGACTAAAAGAACGTCCTTCTTTTGAGGCGTGGGTATGGGCTCTGTGCTTTTCTTCACCGTATTGTGTGCCTCGATGAATTTATCGGGGTATCCATTTGCTAGTAAAGTTTGTCTCAGCAACTCATGTTCTGTCTGCAGTGTGTCCGGGGTACAAATACGTCCAGCCCTATGGAACAGTATCTTAACCAAACCCTGTTTGTATGCAATAGGAACAATCTAAACCCAAAATTGTTAGCCTCCTGGGAAGCAATGCCCATCCGAACCTACCAGCCGACGTTATGTGCCCAAAAGTGGTTGAGACAACCTATCGGGCTGCCATGATCGTGATTACACAAGACTTGATGTGGTTGTAGGCATGCCTAGCTCCTGTTTGTTCTAACCTGTATGATGTGTATAACTGGTGTGTTTTACGTTTGCAAGTGATGAGAGTAGAAGAAATGTTAACATATTGCAATATGTCTTCTTTCTGTTCTGATAAAATCTCGAGATAACAATATTGGCTAACAGTCGTATGATGGAAAACTCGGTCTTCGTTTGCCTTGGCTGATCTTGTCTTTTAGCAACTTGATTGTTGTGTGTTAAGCAGCAGTAGATACCTTATGATACCAAATTTGTATTTCAGCTAGGCTCTCCTCAATCCGTAGGTGGGGATTATTCGATTTACCCTCATCTTTCGTCAACCTAAAACTAAACTTTACACAAAACGCACATAGTGATAACAACTGAACAATCAGTCCGTGACTATTTCAATCCTCAACACTTTGGTGAATCAGTTAATTTTCCGTGATAGAAAGTTTAGTGAAACCCGTAACCTTGATAGCTTGAGTACCCACTAACAAACAACGAATAACGATACATCGTGGACAGCCAATGAAAAGCTAAATCACCGTTCTGGACCTACTGTTGGGGCTATTGTACGATCTTGGCGCTCATCAGGACTGCCTCCTGTCGGGTTCAGTTGTGTAGCTTCGTAGTCTCAATCCGGGTCCAACTGCACCGTGTGTTCGTGCATCGAAGCAGCGAATCAAATCCAGTTGGGGCATTCCGAATGGCAGTGTATGTAGACGGTGACCCGCGCTCGTGTTGATGGGAGTTTTCGGGCCGGTGGATATGTGAACGTGCATGTACAGGTTGAGGTAGTGAACATCCCTTTGGTCAGACGGCTTTGCACGTGGTGGACCGATCGAAAGGGCGAAACGATGGTTACAGAAGTTTGGTTCGAATGGCGTCTTCTGTGTGCACAGAGGCGACCTGTTGCCTAATGAACTTTACCTCACTAATCATTATGAGTTTCTGGTTTGCATCCGCCTAACTGTATCTGGATCCATTTGATCGTCAACTCACTAGCCGCTTTTAAGGTGCGTTTGGCGATCGATGAATCATCGATGACTTAGCCAACCACGTGTGCGCAATTTCCACAAACAAAAAGTTGCGAATCGTTGGATTCTGCTGTCAGCTGAACATAACTGCAACTTGACCCTAGCTTTCTCTCTTTCACGTTAACTTCCACTTTAACCGGGTTTTACTGGCTCATCGAGAGTACTTTTTCTGATCCAAATTGAACGTTAACCTGCAGTCTTCGTTCTTGCGGTATGGGCGTGGTCATGACTACTCCATTGACCTAACACTGAACGTAGCCGCATCATTCCATATCTAAACGTTCGGTGACAATATTGTGTGGCAGTCTTCATGTATAACAAATCATAGTAATATTTTACTCAGTTGTCTCTACGTTAGAAGAGACCTTGCTACGAAAATTCATGGTCTCATCTGGATTCTGACCAACCTCAAAAACAGCATACCCAGGTGGGCAGGCGCCCTACCAGCTGAGTTACGAAGCCACACCGGTAACTCACAAATTTCACGTTTGGAATCAATCACCTCCCCAACCCATTGTGTCATGAAATCCACCGAGTGATCCAGAGAATTCATTGCTCAAACAGAATTTCCCGAACATTTCACTCTAGAGTCTACCATCACCACTGTTGAGCACTGAACCCGTATTGCTGGTAGTACAACTTCAACGCTCAGTAGCCATTGGGTCTCTTCTAACTTATCAAATTTGCCGCATTACTTGTCTATACTTTCTTCAATTTCTCAGCGGTTGACTTATTTTTGGGAAGTTTCTAATTTGAAAGCGAATTGATTGTACGGATAATTTTTTTACCAAGATTTTTCGATCACCTAAATTCTTGCTAATGGTACGTTCCTGTTCCTTACTTTCTCATATCCGTTCCCCCTTTGTTCCCTTCCGTAAACTAGAAGAGCAAGATAGCATCCAAGGGATTTCCGAAGACTCGTCATCCGCGGTTCTCTCGGAAGATAGGTGATGGACTTCCTGGTAGCCGGGATGATCGGCCATCAGTGAGTCGTGTGTTTTTTCCTGTTCGACGTCATGTGGCGCTTTGACGTTCAAACCGCATAACGAACGCTACTCGGTCCGTTGATAGGATCTAAGCTTACCCATTGTTGAGTTAGTTACCAATAGGGAAGCTGTTTTAATTTTTGCCACAGTGGGCGTATAATGCGCTATTTGTTCGCCTTATACAAATTTCACATTCCCTCAATTCGTTACCTTTTCCCGTTTTCCCTTGTCTATCTATTTGCATCACTTATCTCTCGCTGAAAACATTCGTAGAAATTCAGCACGGTTGGGGCCGCCTTCGTTATCATTCGTTTCTAACTGATCAAGTCTCTCAGTGCTGACAATTTCGTCCCATCCTACTTCATGTTCAATAATGTTTTGGATACAGTGGGCTATGCGAGACGTTCATTCAGCGTTTAGCGTGCACGCATACGACTACAGCGTTAGACTTCCACGTAGCAGGTTGATCGTCCTAGCCAACGTGTTCAATCACATGACTATTTTATCATGCACTACAAGTCTGGTAATAGCAGTATGCATATCTGCTCACAGCTCCAGTGTAGGTCTTGCTCAGAATTATTTTGTTGCTTCAATCAGCGAGCGTCTTGGAAGCGATTAGATTAGCCTCCTGTAGTTCGTGACAATTACCGCAACCGTTTGTTTGTACAACCTTTGCGACCTATTTCTTCCTCAGTGTCATTTTATATTACTGTTTTCTGTGCTCAATCACACTGTGAGTTGTGTAAAACCTTTCGGCCTGTCACACCAGTTTTTCTTTTCACTACACATTTTTCGTCTGCAACAATGCAGAAGTTTGATATTTGGACTCATTTATGCAGTCATTTGTGGAGTCCATCAAATCCATCTGGGGTCTTAGTGCCCGATAGAGATACTCAAAACCACACTGGATTCCATTGTACATATATTCGCATTTTCTTTTGCTCTTCCCGCATTGTAGTCTGAACTGAGCTATGTAGGTGACAATCGACGAGGTTCCACGAACAGTCCGACACATTTGGGTATCCGAACTCAGTCGCCCCCTACCGCGGTTGAGACAAGTTCCGGTGAACTGCATCCGAACGATCGGGGTGCGTTGCATTTGGCCACTTCCGAATCATGGCGCGGCCCCAACGGTTCCACCCTTGGCCCTTCTCCAGCCGAGGGTGTATCGCACTTAAACTACTATTGGGGGGAGGAGGAGGAAATCCAACGCGGTATACCGTCGGAAAAGGTCAATGTAAACATACTCGATCAGTTTGGTAATCATTCTGATATACATACCCCATCTGTCAAGTACGTCGTTGGGCATCTTTTTTTAAAATGTATTATAATCTCCCTCCTGCCTATCACATTGGTTATCCAATAATGGCACATTTGTTGCCGCTGCCCGCTGTCATCTACCATTTCAAGAAGTGATATTGAAGCGACATAATGCACACTTGAACTTTCGGCGATGTGTTCTTGAAAAGTTGTCTCGTCCATTGTGTTTAACACTTCACCGCTTATATTTTCCGTCTAGGCCTCGGAAGAAGGGTTTACAAACTTTACCCGGTGCTCCCCAGATGAACAGTCAAATTTCCAGATATACAGTAAACCCAACCGGTTCTAGAAGCACAGTACAACCGGCGCAGGACACAAACAATCCACACGATGACGATAATGATGAAGTGATTTCTGAAAAACTCGATCCTGAGGCAGATGCTGAAGAGGATGTGTATAGTAGTGGCGGTGTAAGTTCATGCACAAACACAAACCTGAGATTTATTTCTAGTCTGGTTTATTCACTTGGTTTCGTTACGCGTTCAGATTGAACTTACCATCAATTCCAATCCAGGCAAGTGTTATAAAGGACGACGACGATGATCTTGACACTCATATATTGCATATACTTCTATACTTCCGAATAGAAACACGAACCCAAACCATCCTCCTATGTGGAAAGAATGTGTTTTCGGATGGATATGACTACCTTAGATGGCACTTGTGTTATCGCCACAAGATTGCATTATGGTGTCATAGTCCGTAAATTTAGAACGAAACACTTGCTGCTTCAAAATACAGAATGCTTACACAATTCTGTTGTGATCACGTAGATCTAGTGTTGGATAATGAAACATTGGAGTTTTTTTGTCAGTACGCATACTTAGGAAGTTACATCGGTGGCAACGGAGGTATAGGAAATTAAAAAGGTTCGTATCTTCTAGACTTGGGAGGTATTAACTAACCTGGAACATTTCTGGCAACAGAGGCACATCTCTGAAGTTTCGAGGACACGTTTGTAAGTTGGCTATAAATGTTGCGTTACAATAAGATTGTGAACTGTAGCAACTCAAAGTGGAGTACGTGAACCGCCTCCAAAATAGGTTAACATCGATGTGTGCCTTCGGTTATCGGAATAGTGTAGCTCCGGTGGGTAGGCAATGATGAGATTAGAAACCGGATGTTCGACAGTAAGTGTCGTGCGAGTTTATTCATCTAGACTAAATGTGTACAGACTGAGGTGGTTTGTCCCTGCACTGTGGCTGTCAACTTGTCTTCTTTCACACCGAGCACTCTTTATCGATGTTGCCGTCTACTGGCTTAGAGTCAAATTTCTACAGACCTGGCATATGGACATAAAGTCATTCACGGAAACGTTGGTCATTACGAGTCGATTACATCTCTCGGGCCCTAACAACGCACAGAGTCAGTGGCTGAATACTTTAGGTGGGATAGTAGCTAATCAGCCTCATGGATGCTGTCGTTGTAAGATGTCCGCACCAGATCTAGTACGGATTAAGTCAGTCAGTTTATACTTCGCGTTTACCATGTTTTCACCAGATGGATTGCGAAGAACACAACGTTATGAGTAAGCAGTAGTGCTTGATCGTAACTTTATTCTTCGCAATGCTGTCGTTGTTTGATCGAATTGTCTGTGAAGTAAGTGCACTTAATGGCGCTGTGCAATAAAAACCTCACACCTTAATCTAATCTACAGCTTAGTTGTTTGTTCGTATGATGTGAACACCCTGCTGTTGAAGTTCGTATCGTGACTACTCCGATCCAACGACTCTTTTGATTAGAGAAGAATGCTGTATGTTATTATCAGAGCCCATAGAGGATTTATACGTACTTCCTCCAGACAGTCAAGTCTGTGTATCCACATATGCATGTTAGAACGGTGGATACCGTTGGCCGGCAGAGAAACTGTGCTACATTGTTGAGGGTTGACCGCTACGTTATACCTTCACACCGATAGGTATGTTCGAGTTTCCTGTGGCCTGATACAATCACGAAACGAAATTTCACATTTGTGTGCTTATGAGGTGGGTTTGCGATGTTTATAGTCTCACTATGTGAATGATTCTGAATGTTAACTTGGCTGTTAAGAAGTCACTCCGTGCTTCTGTCTACATGTAAACTTTTTATACTCTACAGATGGTTACATAGCTCCCAGCATTGGCTGAAGACATATGAGGTACTGACTGGCTTGATTCAAAGAATTTTCCTTCAGCCTCCCACAATACATCGCCTAGGTAATTTCACTGATGCGAATTTCATTTGTTTTCTAGGAGGAAATCTGTGTCATTTCTCGTCGTGTCGGATTTACGGAGGATGTTGAGGACAACGAGGAGAAGTCCAATCAGAAGTTAATTCGTCGCGACACGCCGCATTACAATAAACGCGCACGAATCCAGTCGAAAACCGCTGACGGAGGCGAGTGACTCTGTTTAAACTGTGACGCACACACGTTTGCGTGCTACCTTTGCATGCTTTAGACCGCTCATCTTCTATTTCTTGTTTTAGTTGACAGTGAAGAAGCCGTGCTGAAAATTTTGGAAAAATATCGTGCGTCTGTCTCCCCTTCGACAGGTGCGTGCGATGCTGCAGCTCCTCAGGTGAGTTTGACAGTTGTTACTCGCGATTCGCGTGTAACCAACCTTTGACGCGTTCCAGGTCATCATCATCACCAAATACAACGATCCATCAGTGGTTCGGTCAGATGCCTAATTACCATACATAGTCGTACCCTCGCTGAGATACTATAAGGACCCCTTACCTAGACACAAGATGGCATCTGCTGAGATTTACCCGTCTAACGGTGGGTGGCAGCTTACTATGCCCTCTCCCATATTGGTTTCTCTCTTTTGTGCATAAGACTTTATCTTCTGGGTAAAAGCCTTTCGTTTTAGGGAAGTAGAATTTCCCCATTGTATTTTCAAGCTGTGGAAGTGGTTTAGGGTTGGTCTGGTGGACTCATGTTCTGCGGTCTTTTTGATTCCCACTACACTCATTGGCTGCTACGATAGGGCGATGTCCGAGAGAACACTTGGGTTGTCCAAACCGTCATTTGGTCCAGTCGGGGTATAGAGTCTAGCCTACAGGGGACAGAGAGCACGAACCAATGAGTGTGACCTACAACACGGGCGCAGTCAAGCGGCCGTGTGAACATATCTTAATATTTCAAAATCAGCCATGGGCGGCAGACGCAAATACGACCGCACCATTCGTGATACACTCTGGTGTATTGTTGAAGCATTCGAAAGAGATGATGATTGGCACCTGATAGCTCGCCTAAACGAGGTCAATTGCAAGACCGCGTATAAGTGGCTCCGTGTCGATTGCATCAGTTACGAAACACAACCTCGTAGAGGACATAGAAGTCGAATTTCAAATGAATCGGAAATCGACATGATACTGGAATGGATCTCCACGAACCCGACAGTGGTTCTCGCATTTTTGAAAATGCGTGCGAAAACAGTGGTTACGAAAGTATCGACAACTACCATCAGTCGATAATTGAATGGGTGGTTAATCACTGTGAAGAAGCTGCTGCAATTTCCCGTCAGAATGAACATCAGTGAGAACCGGGCGGTACGACGTCATTTTGTTTATCGATTGTTGGAGCGCTATGCGAGCTGGAAGACTCTTTGCTGGACTGATGAGGCTAAATTTAGCTTGTTTTGTACAAGGTCGATGGGAAGTTCTTTGAAGGAAACGAAGGTATGCATTACTGTCACCAACACCGAGAGGCTGAAACTTACATTTGATTGGTACAATGGCAGAAAGTTCGATTACAACCTATACAGTGCGAAGAGGTGTCTGCAACAGTACTGACTGTAGACAATGGTTGCGTGCTCTGATAGATAAACTGGAGACTGACGCCGCCAGGTCAACAATAGTGGTAATTTGTAACAATGTCCCTTGCCATGTGGATTTGGAAAACAACATTTCCGAAGATGCTTAACAAGGAGGGCAGCTATTGCGATCACCATCGTATTCGCCTATGCCGAACCCCGTTGAGAACGTCTGGAGCATAGTGAAGGCTAGGGTGAAGCAGCAGCTGCGGGTCCACTATAATGTGTTGATAGGTGGTAATCCTGATCAAGTACTGAGCCAGCAGGGATGGCGCATGCGTATTCTGGAACATGTAGTTTATTCTACTATGAAGGACATAATGGGGTAGCAACGTGCCCGTTTTTTCCGCCACACTGAACGGATCTGTGTGCAAGCGATGGAAGACAAAGACATGAGAGTATCGCTGTAAACGTCAAGTCTACCTGTGAATGACGAAAACCCTATTTAGGGCTAACCCCATATGATTCATTTTCTTATACATGCAAATAAGTGCTTTTGTTGATTGGGGGATGTAAATTTTCTAACTAGCCTTTTCGTCACTTCATCGAAGGATAAACGTTTAAATACTCAGAAGTTATCGTTCTCTCGACAGTGACATTACTAACCGATCACTACTTTCTTCTACTGTTCACCCCCTATTTCTTCTGGCTTCCATGTGCCTTTGGGCGATAATTGTTTTCTGAGGCCAAGACAACTGGTAAACATTGGCGCCTTCAATGTCCGCACTTTCCGACATTTCGGTCAGCAAGCTGCTCTGGCAACCACTCTCTCAAGTCTGAAGCTTAATGTGTGCTGTGTGTCGGAGACGCGAGTCTACGATTCTAGCACAGTTACCCGTTTGAGCTCACCTCTAGATAGCTGTCGATGCAAGCGCTTCTGTCTCAGGGTTTCTGGTGATGCCGAAGCTGAAACTCGCGGTCAAGCTGGAGTGGGAATCGCACTGAGTTCCCGTGCAGAGCAATGTGTGCTTGATTGGCTCCCAGTGAGCAGTCAGACTCAATACATCGGTAAAAGTCTGTCGACGCAAATCAGAAAGGCGTTGTGTATTCATTATATCGGCGTACGCTCCGACGGACAGCTGTCCGGATGCTACCAAGGATGCGTTCTATGACGCCCTCGTTGACCTTCTGAGGCAGTCTAAACACTCAGACAT
>QNGE01004291.1:13573-64365 GCA_008508345.1 Paragonimus westermani
AGACGCTATCCGAGATGGCGGTGTGTCGCAGTCAATGGCTACCTGTATCCATACCATTTCTAGTTCTTCCACTTAGTCTTCTTTTAGTATTTGTTGACCTTCGTAGTACTCTTTCCTTTTAGGATATTCCACGTCACTGTTGAGGTGAGCGGCGGCCCGAACCACAGTACCTTTTGGTCAGGCTCATGGCTGTTATGGTGATGATGATGGTGATGATTGATGATACCCCGATTGGACCAAATGACGATTTGGACAACTCGTGTGTTCTCTCGGACATCGCCCTATCGTAGCAGCCAATTAGTCTAGTGGGAATCAAAAAGTCCGCAGAACATGAGTCCACCAGACCAATCCTAAAACACTCCCACGGCTTGAAAATACAATGGGGAAATTATACTGCCCTAAAACGAAAGGCTTTTACCCAGAAGATAAATTCTTATGCACAAAAGGGAGATACCAATATGGCAAGAGTGTTGAATTGGTGTCACTCTTTTGGGAGATAATATCACTGCTCTTTTAACCATCACCCTGGAAAATTGGGAGGCTGCGGTTCATCAGGTTTCCACTTATGAAGCTGCTGGGCCTGTGTGTGAAGTTTCGGTCATCACACCAGGATGTAGCAGCCGTGGTGGCGCGTCTAGATTCATCCTCACCATGACTGCATCTTTTATCACTTCCTCTTGTATTCTCTTAAACTGACACTGTATTTTTTTGTGGAAAATGACATTTGCACGGGCTTTTAGCGTTTGGTATCGGAATATGCACCCCCGTTTTTCATTCGATATCCCCACCGTTTGTGTATTCAATGATTACCGTTGACAAGCGGTCTTAGTTTATATGTTTAACAGTTAGTTATTTCGATTTAAACCGCGTAGTCTTCACTTTGTGTGATACGTGTCTGGTTACTTCAGCCTGACAGTCATTTGAAACTGGTTAGAGCATCGTTGCACAATTCTTCCTCGAACGCGAACCGTTCTCAACTTTTCACATCCACCCCGATCACGGATGTTGGTGGAACTTCTGCACGTGCTCAACATGAAGTTGTCGTCCACATCCACCGACAGCCAGGCTCCGGTCTTGGCCTGAGCATAGCTGGCGGTGTGGGTTCCATTCCTTATTTGGGCTCGGATCAAGGTATCTTCGTCAGCCGACTAAACCCCAGTGGACTGGCCTTCTCCTCCGGACTCCGATTGAACGACAAGCTTATTGAAGTAGGTTTCACCGTGTCTGTTCAACAGATGTCCTTGCATTCAACCCCATTATTAACCAGTCCTTCAGCACACAAACTGCAGTCACCAGTTTTTTTGGCATGAGTGACAAGCAAATTCAATTGTAATCCTTGTAAACAACATTACTTCAGTGGTCTACCCTAACGGTTGAGCGCCACAGAGGCATACGGAAAAGATGAGTCTCTATTTAGGACATAATGGAGAACGAAGGAGATTCATGTAATTACATAAGAAGCTGTTTAGCTTCAAGCGTTTAGCATGAATTATGTATACCTTAAAAACACACCAGTGAATCGCATTTGTGAGTAAGGCAATAAACCGGCAGCTTTCACTACCACACTTCGCTAATTGTAGTTACTGTCGGAACAACCTAGCCAACCAACGTCAACAGATCCGACTAATTACCATCTCTCTTGAAGTCTCCAACTGCTGATTCTGTATGTCACGGAGGTCTCAATCTGTGAAATGGCTAACCTACTGTTGAATTATTTTCATCTATCAATACCAAATCATATTCTGTTTGTCTCAAACATCTTTGATGGTGAAGGCTGTTGAATCCGTTCGAACCAGCATAATTTTTGATCGTGACGAATAGATATCAAACCAGTGGATCTTGTTTTTGAAGGAAAACGAAAGCGATTACCTGAAAAACGACCAGGTACTTCATTATTGTCGCTTTTTCAGGCAGCTTGTTTTGTGGTCATATCACACAAACCGATCATCGGTGCTTATCCAGTGTACAATAAGATTGCTTGTCAGCATGCTTGTCCTCTTATTACGGAATAGTGGGTCACTGTTAGACGAGGAAGCAGAGATTATCTGAACTCGATAAGATAGTATGAATAGAACGACAAATATGCTCATCCCTTATCTTCACATCTATGCACACGTAATTAGCGTTAATTGGTACCGAGATTATTGTGGTTGATCTTGTCAATAGTCCACGAAGTCGGGGATTAGTGAATAACTAAGAACTTACAGTGTAAATAAATAACAAGATAGAAATTCCTGATGAAGAGTCAATAATCTCACGAGTACAGATTTGCCACTGACTGCGATGAACTGCCATCTCTGGGCGTTTTTCCAACGAGTGACGCGGGTGGCCGATTGTTTAACAACCTGGCAAACGGGACTGATCAACCGAAAGACGCTTGTCCTGGGAAGTTGTTCATTGTGTGAAATCTTGAGCTTCAGATCAATCACAACATCTGTTGCAGCGATTAAATCGATCTCGAGGACCGCTTACCTAGTTTCTGGTGACAGTGATACGGTGCTTCATGACATGGCTGCTAATACGCACCCTGTATTCTTTCGCACCATCGGCTAACAGTTTGTGACCCAATTGTCGTGGTCATCATAGGTGCCGGTTCTAGGTTTTGCTTCTCTCCATTGGCGGTCAACGAAATAGCCATCCCCATATTGTTTAAGTAGTGTTCTATCTCACCGTGTATGTATGGCTCCCTCTCAATGGCTCTCATTATTAGTTGACCCGTCTAACAAAAAGAACAATCATGGAGCACTACTTTTAGTCCTCCTACACCGCGGCTGGGCAGTACTTCTTCCAATACCCTCCTTCATTAAAGATGAAGCAGCCTCCTTGTCTATCGTTCATTCATGATGCTGTTCTCAGTGCAGCCACCTCGGTTGCCGGCTGCTTCGTTGCCTTCTGCATTCCTTCTTATCCGTGTTGCTATTCGTATCTAGCGAGGACATAGCCCTCAATCCCAATGTCACCTTCGCAAGTTCATCTAGTTCCGTCCGCACTTCACCCTCCCATATAAAGCGGAGAAGCGTGGTGGGCTCTCTCACCATCTTGTTTGAAGAGTGCTGCAGCAAGGCGGCCCGGATTCAATGCATTAATGCAACCCAGTAATTTAAGCTCGAAAGTTGCGTCGTTTTTGACGGTGGATCGCCAAGAATGTCGTAACCGAACACACTGTCTCCATTCCCAACAACTGAACGCGCTGGCTCAAACCAGTTCAAATGCTTCTTTGAGTGCTCACTCCACCTGCCAAGTCGCTACGCAAGTTGTAGTTTGTTGGAATGCCCGTCTCATATGTATTCTGACAAATATCTTGTTAGTGGTCGCTACACCCAGGACTCAGGAAAAAATGCACTCAACTGTTTTCATGTACCTAGTTGGCCCGGCCACGTGTTGACTCTTCCTAAGCTTGCGTTTTGGCCCCTGGTTGTCATTGCCGTGTTCATATTCAATGGGGATCCATGAACTTTTGCTCCTAAACTCTGTCAAATCGATATATCCGCTTCATCCATAGTGCTGTCTTAGAGTGGACTTTCTCAGCTTATGCCCATGACCGCCAACATTTTTGCCCAACACTCTCCGGTCACTCCACTGCTATGACCTAAGCAATTTGGCTGTGTGCTGTTTATTAGGCGTTTCTCACGGTCTCATCTTTAACTCCTAAAGCGACCGTTTTATATTCTCAAACGTCTGATACCTGAGCAGACGACAGTGTGAAGCGAGGCAAACACCGGCATGTATGGTTACTGCAAAACTAACGACGGTCTTTAACCGAGTGAAGCCACCGATAGCTGACGACTGTGTGGTCAATTTTCGTCTATGATTGGATCGCACAAGTCCTTGAGCAGGTTTCACAAGTGATGCAGTTTATGGACGCGGATAAAAATCAGGGTTAGTCTCGCTGAAATTTTCTAACCTGTTTTCGCCGATACAATGAATTCAAGCGTTGTCATCCAGAAGAGCGAAAATCTGAACGGATCGAAATCGACACGCCTCCATATTCGCTAGGTGGATTGTGCTTCTGATTGTCAAAACGTGCCTGACTATGGCAAAATTTATAGTTTTCTTCAACAATCTCTGATCTCGACGAGCCTTGCTTGACCTTTTATTCTTTGTCGTGACGATTTCGAATGCAGAAGAAACCGCTTAAAATTAATCGAAACATGAAGTCATTAACTACCCTGGAAACATCATAGTATTTATTCAGCGCATGGTTTTTTAACGGTTCGGCGTTACAGCATGCCTTGTGAAATCGTTTTTTGTATCGCGAAGATTACTTAATCGAATGCTACTGAGCATTTAGACGTGTGGTCAATGACACATTAGTTAACGTGGTCGCCTCAGAAGCACGTTTTGCGAAGTTTAAATCTTGATCTGGATTTTCCAAAAACATCATAACTCAAAAGCAGATGTGATTGAACACTTAGCTGTGATATTTCGGTCGTGTTTGCAGTGCTGTCAGTGCGCATCAGTCAACTCAGAAGTACATGAACCGGAGTCCTCCGATAAGCCTTGTACGAGTGGTACGTCACGGTCCTCTGCGCTGTGTGCACAATTACGGTGTTGGCTGCAACGAAGCATACCGTAGAGCTTACTTGGCCGTTATCCTGTTAGGGTTATTTGAACCCAGGTGGAGGTCGAAGTATGGTGTGAAAAGTCGCAGTTTTTGTACGCAACTTCGTTCGACCTAGTTTACAAACTGTTTGTGAACTTTTGCGCACGTATTGCAGACGATATCCGCGTTCTTCCATTCTTGCCAACGCAGCTGAGCGAATTAAGATAACAAGAGTGCCCGAAGAGTCAAGTACAGTCATCTCTGCTTCGTTGACATCTTTCCGCAATGGGACAGACGCAGTTCGATCACAAGCCATTCTAGTGGAATCGTGGCGGAAACTTAGGCCAGTGGGACGTCAGGAACCACTGCGTGCGTCCAGCGCTGGGCAGGCTTGAGACTGACACCTAACCTGGTTACCGCAATCGATCACAGGAGACTTTATCAGAACGACTAAATCCAATTATCGCATCTTGCCTCGTTTTCTTACGTTCTGCACCGTCTGAGGTTTGAAGAATCTGTGTGTGCACCTTCGGACTTACATTTGCCACCGTTACAAACGGTTTACAAAGGTCTTTGCGCGTTACACGATAATAAGTCTGATTTGGTGTTTTGGGCTGTCCGGTAGAACAGAAATATGTCTTCGTGGCAGTCTGTTTCAAACAAAATCCTTAAGGTTGGTGAAACCTTCCGCGACCTTTTATATTCCTTCATGTCCCTACACGAATGAACGAAATTCAGCATGAATCCGGTCAGTCGTACTGATCCCAATAAAAAACGTTTGATTCTCTCTCCTGTTCAGATTACCACTGAAATCTCTCGGGTTGATAAGCAACACGTTGATTTCCAAAAACAGTTCGCATTCTCTCCAGAATGATAAAGCATGCATTACCATGAATCCAATCATTTGGTAAATAAATCCTTTCCGTTTTTGTAACTTATCAGGAAGACCAGTGGAAGCGGAACCAATTTCCTCAGTACGGTGATCTCCATTTTCACACAGATTCTCGTGTGTCAATGCGAAGAGCTTAACTTGCTATATCGCTTCTTGGGCAGTCTAAAGTCCATATCCCTGACCCGTAATACGCTGTGTTGCAGGCCACTTATATTGGTCCTGTCTTGTGGACACATCATTTTGTCCAATCTCCACCTGAAACGACCGATAACCTGTCCCTTCGTTTATTATTGAACTGGGGTTTAACGTACATGTCCGCAATGTAAAATCAATTCTGTATTAGACACCAATACTGAATTTCTGGTTCACTTTAAACCAGGCCCGCATAGAATACTACATTGCATTAGGAATGCTAATGTTGGCAACCATTTCTGCGTGAATATATCCTTCAGTTTCCTAAGTGACATATTCGAAAGTACACTGTCCACATGGTGGCATATTCCAGGCTCCTCGCATCATTATTCCTCAATATAATTCGTGAATTCAATTTTCAAACTTATATACACTCAACTGGACATTCTAAATTCTTCATTTTGTGACAACATTGCGTACATTCATATTGCCTATTGCGTAAAGGCTGTGTTTTCTCCGTTTTCACTTTACCGCCAAACAACAGCATTGGCCTCTTAAAATCCTTTACACTCAACTATTGAAGCATACGTTATTTCTGATTCCCTCTTCCAAAAATTGCGTCCATACAAATGGACTCCGTCGTCTCTAGAGACAACTTTGTCGCCATATTCACTGTGTATGTTAGACAATCGCAACAGGTAGGAATTCGTGTCTCAGTCACATTCACCACAAAACACGTGGACTGGGTTCGAAACCAATGAGATCTATTTGTCCGTATTTATTTCTCCAAGGCCTGAACGAGCTAACCTTTGCGCTGCTACAGGATGAAAAACTTTAAAGCCGTATGAAACGTAACGCGGTCCATTGTGATAACTGTCTGATGTTTTTACGCCGCGAAAATATGGCATGACTGGCGTTCGTGGACTTTGGACACTACCTACGTTGGTACTTTTTTTGCACGTTTCATTAGTTGTTTGATGTATACTTAATCCGTCATTCATAGCCAAGTTGCTAATAGTTTTGTGAGAGGCCAAACAGCTGGTCGCATTGCTCCGTGTATCAAGTGGTCCCGTAACTCTCAAACTTTTGCACCTTGTTACCGATTGACGGCCGTTTTCCAATGTTTGAAGAAGTTCGGTCGCACCGTTAGGTGGTCATATTTTGTGGCTTATTCAGTGAATTCAATTTACATATGCGTAAACTACTTTCGGGCTGCTACATACCAATCATGCATGCATCAGCGCGCATTCCCAAAAATAACTGAACAAGCAGTCAACTAAAACTGAACAGTCTATGGTCACTACGCCGCATACGTCTCACAACAACTGAAAATTCACAAAGGCCTGACGTTACTTATCGCTGTCACGGACAGCAATATATATATATATATATATATATATATATATATATATAGTAATCGAGAAGGGGCACACTGAGTGGTGGACGATTTATTGTGACGTTTCAAATCCAGACTAGGATCCGTTATCAAACAAATAAATGTGTCGAAATGAGATTGTTCTGCCGCTCACCGTGTCCGTCTGTCTTCGCTCGTTTTTCGTTTCACTGTCAGCAATGCTGACGTAGTGGCTGTCTATGCCGACTAGTCGATTGAACGAATTCCGGGAATAGAGGGCTTCCAGTACAAGCTGTTCCCCTTTCATTTTCGCTCACGTAACAACTTTTGCATGGTCTACGTTGACCTCTTGACGTGTCCGCGCGGTGGTGCCACAGTTGTGATCTAGGGTCGGCTCTTCGCATTGCTAATTTGTGCTCGTGCACGCGTGTGCGCAGCTGTTTGCCTGTTTCCCCCACATACTGTTGGGCGCACCCAAGGCATGGAATCGCGTATACCACGCCAGACTGTTTGTGTGGTTCTACATGATCCTTAGCGTTCATCAGAGCCGAGCGGAGTGTTGAGTTTGGCTTGTGGGATATTTGGATGCCCAGTGGTTAGAGCATGCTTTGTACTGCTTCATGTGTGCCGTGAATATGGCAGTCATTCGTGTTCTAGGTTTTGCACGTTCACTTCTTGTGGGCCCTCTGATAGTTGCCTTTATGAAACTACTGGGATACCCTTTGGGAGCAGTTACTTTCGGAGATATGAGCTGGGGCATTCCTACTTTTCTCACGTGATCATTTCACTTGCTTTGCGCTATTTGTAAGAACCAGTGGTTTTTTAATTCACTTTCGTGTATCTCGTGTGAGCCGATAGGCATTTGGTTGGTGTGCACAACTGTCACCAAGCGTGTGGTCGTACAATTTATCAAACTTTCGTTTGCTTCGTCTGGCAAGATCTTTATAGGTTTGAAGTATTTGTTAGCGTTGACAGTTGTGATTCTGTACGTACCATCACATCAGATTAGGAGATTTCCGGTGATGTACGCGTAGTAAATGAAGTTGCGCCTTATTAACGTTAGTGGATGTACACGTAGAACGACCAAATACAAAACATTTCGAGAATGTTTTCACCAATATGTTTTATCTAACAGATGGACACTGTGCACATTTTTCACGCTTGCTGAGAGTGTTAACCGAGATTCTCTATAAACTGCTTCCGTACGCATTTGACAATGCACATAGAGAGTGTTTTGTACAGCAATTGACGGAGTTTGTGCTGCGACACGAAGCTAACACGGTTGGAATCCTCATAAATCTCTCCATATCTCCTCACATTGGAAAAGCCATCTGAATTATGAGAAAGTCGAGGTTTGTGAGCCAATGGTTGTTTTTCATGGGCACATGATGACTTGAAACAAACAAAGGCAGATCAATAGGAGATATTATGTCTTTGAATTATGCATGCATTTCCTGCAGAACCTGTTAGCTCTCAACACTGTTTAACGCTTACGATCTTGTTTTACCTTGTTTAAACTTAAAATATTAATCCGTTTCTCGCCTATTCTTATGCTTTACTCAACATCATCTCATTGATTATCACTCTGTGTGTCTTGACTTCATAATCTTCAGTGTTGTATTCTCCAGTTTATGTAAACCACCTGGAAACGTAGTCTTATTGGACTGTTCCTATCTGCACCTTACCCCAACCAATCAGGTTAATGGAATCAGTTTGGTCAAAGTGGAACATCATGTAGCCGTCAGTGCTCTGCGAGCCAATACTGACCACTTCCGTATTGTTGCCATTCGGGACGCTGGCCTTGAAGACGACATGCCTTCGTCGAATGCCAAATTTTCCAATCCGCCACTTCCCATGCCTCCTAACCCAAATCTACCAACCGCGGCTTCTTTGCAGTCTCCGTTGTCCAATAGTCTTAAAAAACCGCTCAATTCCTCAGAAAATACAGTATGTACATTTGTTTGTGTACGCCTCGCTGCTTCATGCTGTGTTTAGGTTTCTCTTTCTACCTTAGTCGATACATTGTCTTTCGCCTTTCTTGCGAATGGGTTTCGGTTGACCGGTTCTACGCTTGTTTACATAGGTGTCTCGTGCCACTTTTACTATTCACTCCTCACCTGAGCTGTTCACTTGACCGTTTACCTGTCTGTCTATCCATCTATCCGCCGCCTGGTTTGCTTTTCTGCAAAAGACGTGTGTTCACTGTACTCTGTTCGATCAACAGGTAAAGCGTCCCAACCGTTCACATGAAACCGTGTTCTCCTCTTTCTGCTCCGAAATGTGCTTGGGCTATTTGTCTGCCCTTCACAAGCTTTGGTTCGCATGTTTTGTTACCCTCCAGAAACATTGCTTTGATGATGGTGACCGGTTGGCGCGTGTTGGGATCGAGTTTCTCTAGGGTTTAATTTGGTTGTTTATCGATCTCTAGTGCTGGATTTTGATGTATCCATTTTATCGGTCGTATTGTTGTGTCCGCAAAAGACGCTTGGCCAACAAGTTGGTTTATTGCGCAAACTTCCGTATAGGTCATGTCAAAAACTAAACCACACGTGTACACTCATTTGCACGACGGACATGCACTCACATACATTGGGTGACAGTACGTGGTCATTCGCCTTGATGAAAGTTCTCACACATCATGTACACACTGTTTCGATAGTCTCTTCTTGTCCGTCGTGTTCGGGGCTTGTCCTTTTGTTCCTGAATGCCGCATGTGGGTAATACACTACTTGTCAGTAGTATACTACTCACAACGAAACTGCCTGTTATATAAGAGTATCACTGAGGTGGCTGTCCGGCTCTACATTTTGCATACGATTTGACGGCGCGGTTGCTGATCTGAAATCCAAATGTTTATGTCGCGCTTTGATTGCGTTTTTTGTCACTCCGAATAAACAATCTCAGACGGTTTTAAGTTGACGTGACTGGTTTGATCGTCCACTCTCAACCGTTAATGATTACAGACAAACAGGTAACTAGGTCATAATGAATGATGATAGGTGGATCAGCAGTGGACAATGGATTCAGGTGATGTTCGAGGTTTTTTGACGCATTCACTTCATATTTGAATGACTTGTTAACCGTAAGACACTCGAAGCAGTCAGCTCTTGTGGTCTCATCAGTATCATCGAGTGGATACATAAGTGAAAAAAGGAATATGGTGAACATTAATATCGCAAGAGTTAGATCTGGTAACCTGTGACTATGCCGTATCCACAGCTTTAGATTTTCGAATGGTTACTTGCGTTGTACATATAGACTACCTCATGTACTGTAAGAATGCCGGCCCGTTGTTCACCGAAACTCCCGGCTATCTAGCTCAAGAAGACTGGATAAATCATCAGTTAGTCTCAAACTGCCCCAGGCATCATGACTAACTTCGGCTTTCAGCTGGAAACTTTGAAGGAATTGATGACTAATCGAATTCAGTGGCATGGATATTGTTGTTTGGTTGGAGCTGGACAGTGAAACCCTCAAGAAAACCCTAATGCAGATGTAAGCACCCTGCTCTCAGTTGTTTGCGTCCAGAGGCTTTGCAAGTTTTGTTCAATCCTTCTTTTTATGTGTGATTTACAGCTTTTCATTCTGGTAGTCCGTGGTTGATAATAACGCTTATAAGAGTCCCAACGAGTTGCTTGCTGTTGTTACCGAAAACACGAAAAGTGAACTAGTTTGATGCATCACAACACTGAAGGCCGAGAAAAGTTCTGTCTTTTGGTCATCGAATAATCACTATGGGCCTTCCGATTGTTCTGTAGCGGATTAGCGTATTTCTTTTGAGCACACTTACATTTCCTCTCCATTGCATTCTGACTTCTGTCAGTTCTGTTCGGGTTTCCTGCAATTTGTTACATCACTGACAAGTTGTTAATCGCCAGGACATACGACTGTCTATTTATGACTATTCTATTTAACGTACTGCGTCCACATGACTGACTTCACAACTGCTAGGCGAGTCTACTGTTTTCAGTTTGAGCGTTCATCTTCAAGCAACTCACATTATTCCCATTACCCGAGCTAGCAAACAACGCTCGTTGTATGTACATATCATGTACAGTTTTTACATTTCCTTCTGACTTGACATATTCTTCACATATTGTTCTATTTTTCAAATGATTGGCTTGCACCTTTGATGGAACATTTCACGGTTGATGTAGTAGACTACTTAGAGCTGCCTTCAAGCCTTCGGATGTTTTACTGTATTTACCGTCGTTCGGGCCTCGTTCACATATCAATCCCTATACCCACAGTGGTTGTTTGCACAGTTGTGACCGTAGAAGTTGGTTAGCGTCAGAGACCAACTACAAAACGTTTGAAAGCAAGCTACGGTGATCGTACACCCCATTTACATGTACGTTGAGTGCACCTATATTAATTCGCATTCTCGGTCTAAGCAATGGATGAAAAAGGCCTAAGATTGGATAGGAATTATCGGGACAGTGTTACTATGATTGATTATATCTTTTGTGGGACCCGAAAGCTATTGGCATAATAAAACAGCTCACTAGTAAGTCACCGGCCTCCCTAGATTATGACGTGCCAGTTTTTCATTGGACATAAATGTAAGCAAGTTGACTGCAGTTTTATTGCTTATTCAAGTTGTCCAAAAAGTCTGCCTACTCGAAACTTTTGAACTTCTTGCTTCCCACCTCATCATCGCTATCAACATGAACGACAATACATCAGTGGTTCACTCTGATTCTTAACTGCCACACACCCTCTTTCACACTGTTCACCTACATAATGTTTGTGTAGGTTACAAACTTTATTACATAGACGTTGGTGTTGATTAGGATTTGAGCCGCTTTTTCAATACCAAACATGCACGTGATCTATGGTTTGTCTCAAGATGGCGAACACCCGGCGGTGCGAACGTTGTATACTGATTGACCAAGTTTTGAGCACTGTCGGTAATCGCCGTTGGCTGCTCCTGCCTTCGAGAATACTACGCATTGAAAATCACTTACACTGAATCACGCCACCCTATAACTTTATCCATCACAATCAAGAAAGTGTTTCTGACCCCATTCGGTGAAATAGCTTTGGCTACTTAACGAGTTTAACGGACCTCAACTGACGCATTGAAAAACCCGTAAGATGGTGACACATTTTCGACAGTACATCACCGATTTTCAACATTTCCGGGATTTGAACGTTCTTCTGTTGCTTGTTAACTTCATCTTTCATCTTTGCCTGAACTTATGTGTTGAACAAGGTGTGTCTAATCGGACTCACCATATTTGAATGTCACCTAATCAACCGTCACTTTGGTTTATGCATGGCCCACTCATTTTCGTGATAAGTCCTATATAAAGTGTACGTACTGTGTGGCACAGCTGTTTTCATCCTTACTGTGCATTACGGCTGGCCGATTTACTTTTGAACGATGTGATAAATCAGCTCATCACAATTTTGAACATAACTGGTGTTGGTGTTGGTTTTCGTTTTAGCTTGTTCGATGTACCATCAATCGTGAATCGTCCGGCTTAGGATTCAGTATAGCCGGTGGTCGCGGAACGTTGCCCATTCCTTTCGAGCACGAGGTGAGTGTTTCAAAACACTTGACACTCTCCTATGAACTCGCTAACCGTTGAGTTCAGTCTAACACTGGGTGTTTTACTTCTAACTTGCGGCTGTCGGGCCTGTTTCTGTCGAGCGCCGTTTCACTTGTTTCGGGTTTCTGTCCATCATGCTTACTGAAATTAGATTGATGGTGACAATCCTGGTTTTATCCAGATCAGTCGCAATCCGTTGTTTGAGGTTTCCTTCGCGGTTCATAATCACAGCATTGCCTACTAAAGTGCATCAAACGATGCGCATGGATTTTGTTGGGAGTCGTGGACGCAGTCGAGGTACTCTGACCGGCAACTATGTTAAGCTTGCAACTCATTGCGCTCAGGCTTTTATCTTGTCGGTCAGATACACTTTTCGTATTAGTGACGTTGTTATGTGACTCCTTTCTGTGCAAGCAGCAATCATCATTATCCCACCATCCTCTTCTATGACCGAACATCATCATTCTCGTCACTGCAGACAACAATACGTCAGCAGTTCAGGCTGTTGTTTTACTGCTTCCCAATCGTGAAGAACAGACCGAATCACAGCCAACAAGGAAAAGATTGAAAATAAATGGAGTGAAAGGGGCCCAGTTATTGAAACAATTGTCTGTACGTAAACAGTCAACGCCACGATTACCACATCTTGCAGACAAGCAACCAGTCTATACGTGTAATTAAGGAGCAGTCGGTTCCAGTATGAGTAAAGAGTGCTCGATGTCACAGACGATTAGTTGGCATCCGTAGTAGATTGCTTGGCCATCAAAATCTGCGCAAACTTGAAGATTGAATAAGGGAACTCGATTGGCAATCATGACCAACTACCTCTTATTCATTGCGTTCTCGTTGGTTGCACCCGATGCAGGTGATGGGACCCAGACATCGATGATCAGCTACCTGAGAATGGTTCTCGTCTTGTATTTTGAGCGGCCAAGATTTTTTATTCGTATAGTAGGTCAGTTTTGATAGTCGTGCAATATGCGCGATCCTTAGGCTTCAGAGAGGTGTCCTTGGTTTGTGAATATCAACCTAGACGTGGAATTGTGAGGTTCTACATGCATTAACCGGTATGATCCGAAATCTTTAATCTACACAAGGTGGTATGCTTTGAAATCAATTCTCTTCATCCGTTACCGATTATAATCCCATGCTTGTATGAATGAAATCTTCCCCACCAACCGTACGTCTTACGTTTCTGACAAACATCCGACTTGTCTAATTGTATAAGTCAACTAGTCTTCACACGTTTAGCTGTAATTGGTTTCTATCACTGTTCTCACTTTTCGGATCACCCGCATCATTTCACACGAACGCACACGCACTTCTTGCAGCGTTACACTTTTCTTAAGGTACGTCTTGTGTTTGTCTGTGTCCCATCGAACATGTTGTTACGACCGTGTTGTGACCACTGTGCAGTTATTCACAAGCCCGGTACATGTATCTGCTTTGTTCTGTAATTTATTCTGTGTTGTATCATGTATCGATCTGTTGGTCCTTTAATCG
The DNA here is from genome assembly GCA_008508345.1 of Paragonimus westermani. Lineage (NCBI taxonomy): Eukaryota > Metazoa > Platyhelminthes > Trematoda > Plagiorchiida > Troglotrematidae > Paragonimus > Paragonimus westermani. The sequence goes on from QNGE01004291.1 coordinate 27,553, forward strand.
TACAGACCATCTTGTCCGAAGTCGACCAGCTGTTCAATCGCGTGTGTGCTTTTTGTGATCTCTGTTTTTTTCTTTCTGATCCCCCTCGGTTCTTTGTTGTGATGGTTGTCACGTGTGACCCATCTGATTTTGGTGATCTTTTACTAGGGAATCCGGCGAAAAGCCAATTATCAACGTCCTTATTCTTTTCACACGTTTTTGCACGTTATTTGACAATGTACTCAGTTTAGCTTAGTTTCCCACGTTTTAGTCTGTCTGTTAGTATCCTACTCGGCACTTTGAAGATGATCGTATTGCTTATAGGAGAGAAAGCTATTCCTTCAATTAGGCAGCTGCTATTCGTTTTGAAATCCGGATCATACCTCTCTGTAACTTAGTTTCCCGGACTATTGACACCTTTTTGTTACCTTCGGCAATAGGAATCCTATTAGACGATCGATATCCTAGCATTGGCAGGTGACCGTTGTGTATCACTATACCCTTGGAGTTGTTTAATTCTGATTTACCCTCAATTGACAAGCGCGCGCTTGACACAGGTAACTAATGAAATTTGCTGCCAGATCGAGTTGGACTGTCGCGTTGGGACCCTCCTGATCCACGGGTTCGTTGGCTGGACACTTTAGGAGAGATTGCGGCTAGTCGGATCGAGTGACGTGAACATTGTCGTTGTTTTGCCGTGAAACAATTGGAGTTAATGAAGAAAGATGCCACTTGACTCTCACTTGCGATTTGATCGTTTGTTTGCCAGATGTAGGCATGCCGGTATTGTTTGTTTGAGATTAGACACCGTTCTTGGTGTATTAATCTTGACTTCTTTTTTTGTTCCGAATTAGATTTCGTTTTCTTAAACCCATCTAGCAACTAAGCATCGGTATAAACTGCTGGCATGCTGCTATCATTAATGGCATTAATAATTAAGACTTTCTGAGCATCCTTGTTTTACGTGAGTAAATCTCATCCTGGATTCACCATGTTTCAATCCTCAGGCTTTCCGTTGTTGTTTTACTCTTTGCAGACTATCACAATCAGTAAAATTACTGAAAATGGCGCGGCTAGCAAATGTGGTCAGCTGCAAGTTGGTGATCAGTTGCTCAAGGTAAGTTTGTGTCGGTCCAGTGCATTCGCCAGTGACTACTTATTAATCGTTTGTGGTGTTTTGTTCGTCCACTCGATTCGTATGAAACACTCATTGCTGTTTATTCCAGATCAACGGGATAGACGTGCGAGATGCGCGCCACGATCAAGTAATTGCTCTTCTAACGGGTTCGGGTCCTCGTATTGAATTGGAGGTTTTGCGTTCCCCTATTGACACGAATAAGGTCACTGCTACCTCCAATCCCCGTAAGTTTCCTAAATGGCTCGATACAATTGTTCTACTCACAACCCGTGTTGAAACTGTGCTTGTGTGTCTGCTATATGAAAGGAATGGCCTTCGGTACCATGGATCTAGTCGACTCATTGTCTACACATGAGGCCCAAAAGGTGCCAAATGAAAACACTCTTTTTTTTAACGTGCTGCCACCTTGTGCCTGAATTATCTTACCAACTCTTCGTATTGCAATTTCGGTTGTTTTTATCTAGATTGACATCTGCTCACTGCCTCTCGTCGTTTAGACGCTGTCACAGTGTTCTTGCAGTAGGCATAAACTTGTTTAGCTTGTACCCCGTCGATGTGGGGGGAATGCAAATGGGTCTATCTTACTGTCCATATAAATCGGTCTACCTCCCACTGATTCTAGAGTTTGTTTGCCCAATGTGAAAATTAGTCCAGTGATGACCATTATGCTTGGTAGAATATGTTGAACTAATTAGAATCTTAACCAACTCGGATGTCAGACATTTTTTATACTCGACGGATTCGGCCATCTTTTTGGTTAGACCACTATATGTTCAGTATTTGGATTATATGGTCCATACTTCATCACATCAGTTTCGTTCGATTGCGTCGGACATATTTGTTTTTGAGCGTTCTGCAGATGTCTACTTAACACTTAATCCGCCTTGGGATAAACTGCAAATATTTCGGCGTGAAACTGTTTACGTCGGTGCGGGAGAACAATGGCCTACGGAAACTTCGTGGTGGGTACGTTATCGGATGTTGCTACTCAGTCGGCAGGTGGTAGCGTACGCATTGTGTGACTGTATGATCTTCCCGTCGCATTTGTCTATGTAGGTGCGACATGTGGCTGTAGACCCTCCGCGTAGCAACACACTCTTATTGCTTGTATGCACGTGTGTTATGGTGAGGTTCGACAATATTGGTTGAATAGTTTGCACTTTGTCGGCTAAGTCGACTCGGACACGTTTTACTTATGACTATTTAACGCTTACCATATCCCACCTTGCTCGCACACCCTGAACGTTGCTGGCTGTATAGCGTTTTAGCGGCTGATTGCTTGGTTTTAGAGTATGGAGAAATGTTATCAAATTTGGCCTTTGTTGGCTGTACTCTATTTTCTAGTTGGAGTCCAAGTGATTCTGATTTTAACTGGCCAGGAACACTGAAGGTTAAGGCTGCAAACTTAACTCCATGATGGAAGGTTGTTGTGCCTCTGGTCGTAGCCTTCTATAGCTATCGATGCACACACCTCTTTGTAAAACAAACTACAATTTGAAAAAATACCACAATAGCGTTCGGTATAGCACGGACGACAAGTTTCCTTCTTTTTATAACCATATTTATTTTATTGTTTCTTTCTTGTTCTACTCATCATTTCATTTTGTTAGGTGCTTTCGTTTTGTGGTTCGGTGATGATTTTCTGACTTGACAGTGGTATGTACGTGGCTTTTGTGTTCAATACTTACTTTTGTCCCAGTTGCTTCTGTTATTTTTGAGTTGAACAATTTGTACAGCTATGTAAACCATATCAGCTACAACTAGTACTAGAATACTTGTTATGATAGCTGTCTCAAATGATGGTATGGTCATTCGTAGTATGTCAGCATTTGCCATTTGAATGGGTTTGCAGGTGGTCAGTGATTTTTTCTGATATACTTTGGTCTTCTATATCATAGCCAACGGTTATAGAATGCCCGTGGGCACAACAGTCCCCAAACCTGGAAGTGCAAGTATGTCATACTCTGGTGGCTTCCCATCTCCCCGAACAAAAGAGTCTTGGCTCGGTGCAAACCATGCATGCTTCGACACGAGTGGCGGTGTACTAGACAACAACAAATTAATCAGCGGGCAACCTGTGCGATTGCGCATCGAACAAGGTTATCCAGTAGACCAAGTTACTATCCGACTGAATGGCGGACCGCTCGGTTTGGCTATCTATGGCGGATCGGATATCAACTGTCTGCCGTTCAGTGGTGATGAGCCAGGTATATTCATCTCCAAGGTACGGTTCTGTTTCGGGGTTAATTTTCCTTTCTTGCAGTGCTATGTTCGTGTCCCCCCCACTCATCATTCACAGCCGTTCAGCGGTGGTTTACATTGAAGTTTGGTTTCCATAAAACCACATGAAGAGCATCGCGTCGTGGGCTAGATGTTAAAGAAGTGAAGAAGACGGAACTTAATAAACGAGCACCATGGTCTCTTTGATCCGGATGGTGTGGAATAACGTGTTGGCCTGTATCACCTCAGACTTTTGAACAGTTATTTCCAGACTTCTGTGTGACTTAGTCCCCGTCGAATTATACTAGGTGGTTTTTTTATATTCCGGTGCTGTGAAAAACTGAAGGAATAGAAGTTATTCCAAAGAGGTGACGAACGCCGAGCATACTCCTTATCTCATCCTCCTTCTTTGGTGTGCTCACGATGGTTTAACGCTAGCCATCAAACCCATTGATGGGTATAATGAAAACCCCAGAGATACTGGTTTGCTCTTACTTGCAATTCGGTTGTTCACTGGCAATGTGTTGGCATCATGATGTGAGTATTTGAGTTCGGATACAGAAGGTTCGAGAACTAAGTACAGTTAAGTACCTCGTGTTGTCGATGATATACTACTTAGTGTGAATGTATACGTGTCTCTGTTTGTCTGTTGAAACTGGTGAGACTAAACGAAATGTCACCGTATCACAACAGATCTTTTGTCTGCTGCGGTGAAATTTATTTTCAAATAATGACTTACTCTTCTTCTCATCGCTGTATGACAGTTAGGTAATAGTGTCAATCACGGGTGTTTTGTTATTGATTATGGTAACCTTAAAATTTGGAATTTTGACTACTTGATAACATTCACTACGTGACCCACAAGAAGGGTTTTGCGATTACATGTGCCAGTATGTTGTCCAAGCCGTTAGCATTTTGAGCACTTTGAGTTCATTTACATTCCAACGATATTTTTGGATTGTCAACACAAATCTCATACGTGGATTCTTCATTGATTTACACCCAGAGATTCCAATGACAACTAAGCAACTGGTCACTTGCTTGCAACTAATTTCACGTGAAAAACCGTACATCTACTAGTTTTGGCCCAACATGAGTACGTTTAGCTCAATGTCACTGGACTGGCCTAAATTTTCGCGTCATAGGATACCTTTCATATACAATTACTTCGTGAGGTGAGCTTTTGTTCGGCAAATGAGCGACTGCGTACATGGTCACTGTCATGCAGCACGCTTCTAGTTGACGTCTGGGATTCCTATGTAGAGGATTTAAGAGCTCTTTTGTGGTATTACGATTTGTTATGCTTTGCCCGGTCGCTAGTCATCAATAACATGTCGGTGACTCGTGTTGATCCTTAACTGTCATAGAACCACGAAGAAAACAACAAAAAAGAGACAGGACTTATTTACTAGAAGTAACTATGCTCTACCCCGTCAGAAAATGATTTTCTTCTGTGTTAGTGACAGTGCGTAATTTCCCGAATACCTTAGTACCCGATCAATATGAATTATGTTTTCAATCACCGACTGTCTCGATCGACTTGTGGATCTGGCGTTGGGGCTCTGGTCACACCAACAGCTCACATCGGGTAACTGCTTTTTGCTGTTCGCCACGCCTGCGCTTATACAGAGTGCTGTACATATCGTATTGCATACACATATTTTATAAATTCCTCTCCTTAGATTTCTACTGACGGGGCCGCCCAGAACACGGGTCTTCGTGTGGGCGATAGGATATTACGGGTGAACGATATCGATCTGCGGCACGCCACACATGATGAAGCTGTGCGCGCGCTGATACAGACCACGAAGGAATTGAAGCTGGAGGTCAGACGCGACCCGACGCCTTCCGGTTTGCGCGTATGTTTTCGTTTGTTTCTGCATGGTTTTTATGTGACTGTCAACTAAGCTCCACTAGTTTTTTTTCCGTTTCATAGGCACATGACTTGTTCACCCATGATATCCATCCATGTACATTAGTCTATATGAGGCTGTCATCCGTCCCCATCACTGCCACCCAGCTCGTTGTTATGGTTGCTTTAGCGTGCATACACATGACTTCGGATATGCAAACGTTACTTTTTTATTGCTTCCAATTAAATCCAGTCTTTTTCCTGGCTCCTTTGATCTAGTGGGGTTTGTGCGCCAAAACCGAAAGGTAACAATGATAAGAGCGTACTCCTATCTATTTGATGATCTAACCTATCATGTTCTGTTGGACGTTCCTCATAATGAGCTGTTTTCCCGTATTGTTGAACGTGGTTTCTCTCTCGTCGTTTAGACCCCACTGTCTACAGATACTGGTGATGCGAACTAAAAAGAAACTCATTTCTTCTTTTCATGGTACACGGAACAACATTATGACGTTATCCATAGTTGTAAAGAGAGTTGTCTTCACTTCAGTATAATCAACTCAAATTAAACCAAGTGATCCGTACACTGCGAAGTGAATATTCAGCACTTGTAAAACCACAACTTTTTAACATACGGAATACTTAATAAAATTATCAGTTCAGTTCCTTCGCAAAAATTTCGGGCGTTATAGGAAACCGTACTAGGTAGGGAATGATAGCAAAATTTTTCGCACTGATTAGTAACGATACTTAATTGAGAGTGTTGATCTCTACACTTGGAAGAATTAAGAACTGTATGACCTGATTTAAGTGGTAGTGGCCGTTTTCTAATTTAAGGGACGCCAGTTTTTGTTTTCAAAGTTAGACCAAAATGAGCTTTCATTCAGTTAGGGAAGATAGCAGTAATGGGGCGCCAGGATCCACTGTTTTCTGTGTATGCACCCAGCGCCGTTAGAACCAGATGCAAACACTAGGATTGGCTTCTTATTTCCACATCGTGAACTCAGTTGGGTATCGCGAATAAAGCAGTAGTGTGTTTCTATCGTGTTGCAATTCACAGTGTAACGTGTGTACTTTCGGTTTAAAATATCACTGTGGTTAGCAGACCGTTAATGAATGTGTATACCATCTGATATAACCATCTTGCTGTTTGTTTCAAGCCGCTCTATCCTCTAATGATGTATAGAAACTAAGAGGTACTATCATTCACGCTCGACTGTTCATATTGTCGCTTTAGAGCGAGTCGATTTCGTTAGTATGAAATGGCAAACTCATGGAATTGGGAAGTGAAATGAAAATTAGTCATTACGAAAAATTGGAGACAACTTCACACCCTACAACCTGATCTACTAACTACAGTTAATTACTCGGTCCGTAATCTCCCAAGCTTTTTCAACAAAACGACGCATGCTTTCGTAACCTGGAGAGGGTCACGTCCTTGCGTGCCCATTTCATGATTTCTTTCAGTCACTGTTGATTTCTCTAGACCTACCCAATTTAGTAGGTGTTTCAGCGCCATTTCCCCAACACCGTTGATCCAAGCTGCTTTAGAGACTGTGTTCTTAGTGTTTTACGGATTGGACCATTTCAACGGATTGTGTGGCCGATCACTCGATCATTCCACGTGATGCGGAAAAACTGATGTCAATCACGATGCCTAAATATTGTTTGTTTACGTATATGTGCCTTTCAAAACAAGTTCTGTATTATTGAGCTACTGAGACAACTGAGCTACAGATGAACATTGTACACCCCACATCTTCTACACTAACCTCCGCCCAATATTTAGAAGAGTAAGACCATCCAGTGATTATATTAAAAGATGACAGTGTTTGAAAATGTGGCCGCGATTTGTGTGTTGGGCTTTTTCACTTACAAATTTTTTTGTCGATTCAACAGAGTCGAATGTTGGTTCCACAAATCCATAGGAATTTGCTCAAAGGAACGTCTATCATGAAAACCGAAACTATTAAAGACCATCTTGGAGACAAGTGAATTACACAGACATGCTTAGCTCAAGCCAGTCAAACGGAATCGCTCAAATCAATGACTTTCCTGCGATTACCCTCCTGAGAATATGGTCTCGGAGACTTGTTGGAAATGCACTTAACGAAACCGGTTGCATGCATTTTTAATCTATCTATCTTCGGCATTTCTTACCTACTGATGCTCGTTTGTCAAGACGACAGCCGCTTTGCATGTCAGTTTACACTGTATTTACGAATTCACTTGTGACTACATGACCATTTGAATTGGCAGAACGGATAAGTGATTTCCGATGGATCATGCGACTCATTCTGGTGTGGGTCGGAAACGTGCTTGTGTGATACGACGTCGTCGAATGTGAATTCAACAGCAAATCGCAAACAGTCAGTGTAGTCAGTTGCTTGACGTTTACTTATCCGTCAACTCCAACACATTTTGCGGGGGATGGGTGTTCCATATCTGCTATACAACAACGAACCAGTTATTACTTTGAACTCCCTGGACAATGCCAGTCAAGGAGTGATGTTTTTCTATATACACAGAAATACCTAGGTATCGTTTGCCTGATTAGTAAATTGTTCGTGGTAATCTGCGTGTACTGAATGCGAACTGGGATTGGTATCTAAAGTAATGTGAAATAATGCATTTTGTCCAATGAACGCTGAGAAGTGCAACCAACACGGTGTTTAACATTACAAATAGGGGTGAGATTCACACTAAAACCACGGTTTTCAAATGAGAACTACAGTTCACTGATAACAGTTGACTTGTGTGACCAGTGAGGAACGAAAGTAACAGGAAGTAAGATGTTAGCAGAATAGGTTGGTTTAACAATGTACGGGAGGCTTACTAGGTACCATAAGCCATTCAGTAGGTCAAGGCCGCCTATATTAGCCAATAAGACCCTTGGGGAACATTCTAAAATTTGGTTCCCTTAGGGGTCTAGAAAAAGGTCATAAGTACGACAATACGAAAATAGGCAGAAAGTCGTACTTCATTGGAGGACCTGTGTAGTCGGTGTATATCACTGGCAACTAGAAGAATTTGTCAGTTACAAGTTAGGAAAAACTATTAATCGCTAAAAAAGTGGTTATTTTCTCGGACCTTCTGGGTTTGTGACGTGGAGCATAGGGAACAGAGAAGAGGCAAATTTTAGACTCGACCAATATTTGACTGCAAACAGTCACAAACTTCTGCGACTCAACAACAGTCACAACAGCTTTCCACCAGAGTAGCTCACAGCAACCCATGTTCTCAGTTTTTAGGTACGATGCTAGGTGGGATTTGCGTGTGTCCGTTTGATTTGAAGCCAGCCTGTTCAATCCCTTTATATCATCAACTTTCTCTTGTAGCGAATCACCATAAGTCGCCGCGTGGGCGAACGATTTGGTTTCCGCATTGCCGGTGGAGTGCCCCCCACGAAAGGCGACGCGCCGCTAAGCAATCCGCTCTCGCGACTGTCTAATGATGGCAGCATCATTGTCACATGGATTTCTCCTGATGGAGCTGTTGGTCGAGACGGTCGGTTGAAACCGGGCGATCGCCTCCTTGAGGTGAATGGAAATTGGATGATGGGAAACTCATTAGAAGAGGCCCTAGAGGTAAGTACTTTATGCGAGTTCATCTGCCAATTCCGGTCACTTGTTCTGTTTTTTTCGCATGTCCCGTTTCGTCCGGGTTTTCCTCTAGTTGTGGATACCCGTACTTGTTGCGTGATTCTTTTTGCTGTCAAATGTGTATGTTTCACACCGTATTCAGTGGGCAATTGAAATGATCACTGTTTAGCTGACACAGACAGAACGGACGCAAGAAGGGCATACTTATCGCTTTTGCACCTCATGTGCGCAATGACTCTGAAGACATTCATTCGAACTCGATAAAATAATTGTTGTTGTTATCGTTTAGCTCATTTTATCATAGGTTAGGTTATAACATTCAGTAACTGGACATTGTTAGTCGGTGTGTACCATTTTTACTTCATTATGTGTGGATAACACTTCCGCTTGTCTCTAGATCATTCCCCCCCACCGATTCGATGCCAACTTGCGATGTTTCACAAGATTTCACTGATATTGCTGTATTTCCTCTGTCATCCGACTTAGATTGGCCACACTAGCACAGTGGGACAGAGCGCTGAATCGGGAACGTTGCAGTGGAGCGCGAACATCGTACAAAGATATGCGTAAGCTCCCCTAGCCAGTGGACCACGGTAGCCAGGTCGTACTAAAGGTGACGTAGGAAAGAACTGTTATCCAAGCATGTCATTCATTCTCATTTTGACAGACACAAGCACTTCTTTATGGCACCCAGTCAGCGTTCATTGATCCGACCTAGTCAGGATCCATGTTAGGGTAGATTATCGCACAGTGTTTGGACTTTAGTGTGATGTTTTTCTCTGACTACTCTCTGTTCAAGTGCACCAGTGCAAGTGACTTAGCTTGAACCACTCTGAGTATACTTAATTTTACCACAGAAACCAGTTGGGACATCTGAGGCTGACGTCAAATCATACTTAGTGATGCCAAGACATCCTTAACTGGCACTCATTCGTCTACTTCCACACATCCTCATCAAGCTATAGATACTGACCGAAAACAACCATAAGCCTAAGCACTACCAGGGCGTCCTCTCTAAGAAGGACGGATCCTCCAAGAGGACCGCTTTGGTCGGACCCCGTAAGGTTTTTTAGAATTCATGGTTCTGGAGGAGTCTCTCTTGAGATCCAGTCGCGAGTTGCAGTTATGATAGAACTTCGGTTGGTTCCCCCCGTAAACAGACCGTCGCTTTTATCCTCACAGTTTTTCCCCTCAGAATCTGTAAACTGTTGATTCGAGTATACTGCAGACAACCATGGTTATCCTACGCCGTTGGTGCCATCATCTCTGCGCGTTTCTCGAGACATGCCACGATCACATTTCAGGTCGTGAATTAATGGTGGACAGTGGATGCCACTTAACCCTCATCCCATTGAACTACCTAGTGGTCAGTGCTCTTACCTCACTCACCAAATATGGCCCGTAGTTCCTATTCGGAACGGAAGAAGATGCTTCCACGAACCGGCCTCTTTCTTTCGGAAACAATGAGACTGTGTTTATTTATTACCAATATCACCTAAGTCTTTCAGAAACAATGTATAAGATGCCGTGTCAACTACAAGAAGCGGACATTCCATCTAAACGATCACAAGTAATTTTTTTAATTAATGGTATGCACATCTGTTAATGTCCTATGCACCGTTACCACTTAGCCTGGGTTTTCATCCTTATCAAGGGAGATCGTCTCTTCTGGTAGGCTCCGTCAGCGATCTCTACAAGAAACTGTGGTATATTTGCATGTAAAAAATAAGCAACTCCTTTAACAGGTTCATAACAGGTGAACTGAGGTGGTTGAGGCGTATTAGAACTGCGAGATGTCCGACAGGTAGTTAGCGACTGACACTCTCTGAAGGCCACACTACACGATCATACAAATCTTGTGAGATGTTACTTCCGTTAATCATCTTTGTGATCACCGTCACCGAATAATTTCTGAATGTACGGAACTGCACGCACGTTCGGAAGGCAGACAGCAGATATGACAGGGTCACCTTGAAAAACTTATTGGTGGCTTGCAAAGAAGAATCGGTGTAGTACTCCTTACTAAAGGTGAACTTACTCGGTATTATCAAGGGTGAACGAGACCGTTATCCGTTTCTCAAGGCGACTTCATATTTGCTACATTGTGCACACTGAGATTATGGTGTACCATCAGGCGCAGCTGTCAGTTTCTAATCGATTAATCCAAAATGGCCACTACTTAGACATTTGGTAGCGTGAGTCGTTTCCTTTCAAATCGGGTCCGAGTTAGCTAGTCACTACTAACTGTCTGCTCATTTTTGTCTCAAGAATGCGTTTACTACAATATCTTCTACGAATAAGTCTTTCACTGCATGACCTCAAGCAAACAACCTTCGATTTCAAAACAAAGCATGATCCCAGTGTTATATTCTATCAATCAGGTTAGCAACATTGATTAGTTAGCAGCCTCAGCAGTTTAGAACGTTGTTGTATTTTTAGATCACCAGATTTCAATTTTCTCCCGAACAGGCTAAATATTGGTAGGATCACAAAATGAATTATTCCAGTGAACAGTCAACCAAATCGAACGTATCATGCCCCAGAAATGTGCGATTTAGTCAGAGCTATTCACACCAATCAAGTCAAAACAAAACAGCACGAACTATATATATATAGGACCTATGGGTTATTATTCAACAGTCGAATTTTCTTACCAAGGGTTGCAACATTTAAACGTTGCATTTCCCCACCATAATGCCACAACAAATGGCAAAACACAAGAGCGTGCAGAGTGATGCAAGACGTATGTGACCAACTTCCTCTCAATGATCGAACCTCATTAACTGTGCACGTTTTTGCTCGACACTTTCGAAGTGGGCCAATCGCTACGTCTGTTTCTGATGTAATACATTGATCTGAAAGACCGTTAGTAAAGTGGATCATGTACGACAACGGGTAGACTGCGCGAGTAATAGTCACATGCAGGACGACCACAAGAGCATGACTAGACAATCGTATCCGTGGCCCTGATCAACTCATCACCTGGTTGGGAGGGCGAATCAGTAATAAACGGCACGCATGTACAGATGTGAATAGGTAGTCAATGGATAAATGGAACATAGCTCACAATCGATTCTAGTTTTCGCGTTACCCTAGGCTTTTCTGACACCCTCTTTTGGAAAGAAGCATTGTACTCGATTTTCACTTTTATTGAAGCACATCCATATTGCACTTCCTTACCACAGCCGAGATTTGAACTTGGGCCGTATTTTCTTTAGACAACCGTGTTGATCACTGCACCATTGGTCCTATACTGTGCACGTCGGAATCATTATATGCAAACGCTCAGCCACATTTACTCGTGAACTACGCTTAGTATATCCGGTCATATAGAGAGTAGAAGCAGTAACTGTCCTGTTGTTTCCATTTGGTGTTCGATAGGATGCCAAATGGTTGGCGACGTCCGTTCCTTCATTAGCCTGTCACAGTGGCCCACAGCAAAGAGCGCTTGTACATAGCATTTTCCACAGGCTGCTTGCGCTGCACCACGTGTAGTTTCACTCACATACCACATATTCAATGTAAACCCGAAGTAGTAAGACCAGGAAGCGTGTGTGTGAGGCCTTTGTGTCCAATGCTGGATAACCAGTTGATAGGCTAATACAGATGTGTAACTCTTATCCTTCGGAAAATAAATAAAAGGCCCACTTGTATGACCTAAACTGGAAGGGAAGATACTGGAAGTATAAGAAGTAGTTTGCTCTGGAAGTACATATTAGTACATTCTAGGTAGGATTGGGAATAAAAAACTTCAGTTCCATCTGATAATCTGTCGAAGTCCTCAGCATATAGTACACCGACGAAGCTCAAGAAATGAATTGGTGTGGGGCCACAATGAGCCAAGCTTCCGGAAATGAGAGCTGGCAAACTTCCAAATGATAGAGATCACTGGTTGATACGAACGACTTATCTTACATGCATCTAACGTACCCGTCCTCTCTTCGTTGGTGCTAGGCTGTGAGTATGCATATGACTTATCAATCTGATACGGTCTATGTATTCGCGACCGGATTAGTCGCAACGCTCTGTAGCCACACAGCCACGAGCTATAGCATCAGTAGCTCTTTTACATACTGCCTCCTTCAAGTCAAACTATGCAGTTGTCACTCGAACCTTCGAATGCCCGTCTGGATCGTATTTGTCCAAACAGTCCGGTTCGAGGCTATATTCCCATGTAGTCCAAAAGCAATGCTACAACGCGAAAGATTTACTTGGTCAACATCCTGGTATCACAGGTGCTGACCACTAGAATGTTCCTTACCTGGTTTGTACTGTTCGTACTACACCTGCTTCGGAATCCGTTCGTCAGCCATCCTATGACTTGTTCTTCCAGACTCATCTTTCAAGACAGGTGCGCTCGTCCAAGTCACGCCAGTTTGTAACTCGTGGTCCATAGACGTACCTCTCAACAGATGGCGTCCCACGTAACAGAAGTTCGTTGTGCAACCCACATTGTCTCTATTGATGCGAATTCTAAGTATAGGCACACAAGCTCCTCTCGGACAAGGCTAAAAGGAAGAAACTCTCTCATCTGGGTCGGTATCCAAACCAGATTCGGTTGTTACGATTGAGAAAGGTGTGACTGTTCGATACATTTGTTCACCGTGCATAAAGGGAGCGTTGCCTCTCGCAAACACTAACATCTGAATGGTTCCATCATGTGGCCTGGCTGAAGCATGGCTGCGTTAACTCTTCATTAGGCAACCATCCTTGCCGTATTCTGTTCCAATACTGTCCTGCGAATTCTGAAGAACACTAGTTAGCATTGCTATCAACTATAAACTAAGTAAGGTTGGGGCTAAGACGCAGTTGTGCTTCACACCAGTGCCAGTGTCACATTCATCGGAGATCGATCCATACAACTGCTCAGTTGGCTTCATACCCGTATGTTGCCGTTTTTCACTCTTGGACGATTGCTTCTTGTTGCTAAACAGAGTGACCCAACTGGAACAGGCGTCGTTCCAGACCTGGGTCACCATGCTTTATAGGTCCCCAAGCAACCCATCTGTGTCTACAGCTTCTACATTTTCCAGCCGGCCAACTGTCCTTCGCACGTCCGCCATATCCGGGATGAGAGAACTTGGCTGTGAAATTCTGTAATGGCATGCTATTCATGGTCTCATAGTGAATGGCAGCAGGTGGCTTGGTCGGCTACCACAGTGTTTGCGTCAGACTTTCATGGCGTCCTCCGGTTGTGAGCACAAAACTGTAGAGTCCCGCCAATCATTGCTTTAGTAGACCAGATGGATGATCTTCAGAGAATCACAGACGTCTCTGTACTGTTGGCGGTTACTGTAGCCCCTCATTAACTCATTTTGGTTTTTGCAGTAGTTGTCCTCCGTACCGCGAAACCGTTCGGTAAGTTAACAGCAAGCTTCACAGATTGTGGCTGTTTTGCCTTCGTTAATTGGGTCCACTCTGAAGAGAAAAAACGCCTCGTTCTTCTTTCGTAGCAGCCTTGGTCGTCAAACCAGTCCGGGCGTTTCTAACACTAGATGCCGGTCATCTCGATGACCGCTACTCCGGTCTACTCCCTGAGATATCACATCCTTCTTGGGATAGTGGATTTGGGAGAGCTTCTGAGACCAACCCCAAGCGTATGCTGGAAATGTACGGTTCTGCAAGCGCTTGACACCCAGTTTTTGTCGGCGTTCGGGCGATTTACAGCAAGCGGACTTATAGCCCCTCGCATCACTTGCGTTATACGCAATTCACGAATGTCGGGCTGCCACACGATCACGTCGTCAAGCGAATGATCGCTCCGTGGGTGAGTCCACTTCGTGATATCACCCGCACCGAGATAGAACTGGGTGTTTGTTATAACCAACTTATGAGTAGCACACAGACGGAGCAGACGACCACCGTTCTCGTCGACCGGATCAATGCCGTGGGATCTGAGGCTTCCCGGCCAAACTGTTCAGTCGCGGTCAACTCGCGCGTTGAACTTATCCAGAACAAACAGTCGATCACTCTCCCATATCGAGTGGACTGTGGCGGGCAGCTGATCATAGGGCTGGTGCTTTGTATCATTTGTCTGACACGTAGCTGAATCATGAACACTGCGAACTATATCAGACTCACCTCGACCGAGTCTCGGGTGCATGTATATGATTCGAGGGCTGATGCCATGCGATTCGTTCATCATCAGATTATTGCTGCGATCAGCCAACGCGTAACAGATACTGTGCTTCGAAGCACCTTCCGCCTGGTAATCTATCCAGCAGGTGTATTCAGCACCTACTTCTCTGAGTTTACCTTGGTGTGCGAGTATAATCTCACTGGAGGTTGCGATTTCGACGCCGCAGAGGTTCATTTCCATGACGATTAATGCGATGTGGCATTTCGGCTGTCCGGTGATGCACTAGTCCAGTGGCGTGCACATATTTCCCGTCTCAACAGAGGTTGTCTACGGCCATGTTTCCTGCTTGTTTAACGGACTCCACATGACTCCTCCGATTCAACAGTTCGGCCTGCGAAACGAGATGTACGATTTTCTTTAATTACCCTAGTCGAAGTCAGTGACTCAGATATCTGACTCGTTTGACTGACGATCTAAACTTTCTCGGGTATGCAATAATTTAAATGTTGATGTCTTACTCTGATCACTGCCGGATGCAACAAATGTGTCGTATGCGTCAGCAAGCTTTCGAGTGCTGGTGCCAATTTTTTTATGGCGTGCCGGTCAGTATGTCAGCGGTCACGACCAGAGCGCTGTCTGTATGTGAGTGCCCTCTTTAATCCATATCTTATATATATATCATACAGCGGTTGTGCAACTATGACTATAATGCAGTTGCATACTGATTGAGTTTGTGGTTCGACATAACTCTACGAGGGTAGCTGCCTTTTTGACCTGTCTAACACGTTTGAACCTGGTAGGGTCGATGTCTTAGTCAACGTAGCCTGCGGTAACAGTGCAGTCCACTAGACTGGTCACCACACCACGGTAGCAGTTTAGCACGAAAAATCGATGTCACACATATACGTATGCACTTGTACACATATACGCTTGACCCTCACTGGACTTCAGCCTTTCTACCTCTGGTCTTTTTTGCCGTATTTGCGATTTGAGCGGAATTCCCTTTAGCTGTGTTGCACATCGATCAATTAAAACATGGGTCACTGGATCCAGCAGTCTTGAATTCTGGCTGGCAGTTGAAAATTAATTGTCAAGAATGAGAGACTACGGGATTCCTGACAAAATTTCTGTTGGAACTTTTTTCAACCACTTTGTGTAGCTTCCGGTTCCAGAGTTACGTTAATGTCGTGCCATTATGCTGTTTTCTTCTCAGATATTCCGCAGAATCGGCCCCAGTCTGTGCCTGGTTGTGTGTGATGGGCCGTTGGATTTGACATTACAATCACAGTGTACTGTCAACACTCCGAACGATGCTGTCCCCTGCCCCTCCAATCCCTCTGGTCAAACGATGTGTGATCTGGGTGGACCTATGGCGGGCTCCGCGGTTGATCATGCGGATGACTTAGGTGACGACCTACACGCTAACATTGTGTACAGCGATGCGAAGCGTCACTTCCGCACTCCCGTCGCCAGTTCAGTCTATCAGGTACTTGTTTATCGTTTCTGGTCACCTTGCTACTTTCCAACCTTCTTCTCCGGTTGCGATTTCATTGGGTTCTCTTAAAAGGCATTCGCTGTGTTTTATCGGATTGTTTCTTGTGATCCCTGTCAAACGACAGATTAATTGGGGGGAATACGCAATATTCTCATCGACATAGTTCTGGCTTGTTCGCATGAAATACTACGCATCTAAGAATTTGTTGTCCTTAAAGGTGCCATTCTCGTATAGGATTCGGTGGCCAAGTGTTCACTCGGTTCATCCTTACAATGGGACTCAATGTCCGCTTGCTTCTGCTAAAGATTATGATCATTTTGTTCGTTCCGATTGGTTTGTTTCATGTGAATGACAACGAGGGTGCTAGTCAGCCGCTGTTTTCAGCACTTGCACAATCAGTTTGGATCTTTGACTTCTCTGACGTCTGTCCACTCACACAACACTTATGTGTATTCCATTTGCACCTGTTTATGCAGAACTTCAAAAAGAAAGTCTTGTATGCAAATCCATATATCTTTAGGCTGGACCGCTAAGGCTTTCTATCACCAGGCGGACTACGAACATGTATATCATATCTTTAAGCTGGAGGGACGACTCTGTGGGCCAAATATACGCTTGCGTAATCGGACAAATCAGCGTATCGCGGAATCACAAAACTAACAACAGATTCAAATCTTAGAACAATGTAACCACGCTACTTTCATCTAGGTAATTATCAATAAAAACGAAGGTGTATTCACGCGCGTGATTGATTCACGTGACATGCGAGCTTGCCTGGAAAAGCAACTTAATCCAAAATGCGGCTTGATTGTCAACGGGCTGATACACGTTTCATTATTCATCACGAGTAGTCGTTCTCGATTTTATTGAATTCTATTTCTGCCACAACCGAAATCCTCAGTTACCGAATGTCGACAGGTCCAAACGATGACAAACATTCGATTGCTTTCTCGCTCAGCTGCACATATTTGCTTCAAGTTGTTATTAAAATTCTACACACTGTCAATCGAAAATGGCATATGTGAGGCAGATTGTGCTTAAATTTAATGGGATTTTCTCCATCTGTCTCCAGGTCTGTTCTTTCATAGTTTACGAATAGATCAACAGCTCTTGTCAGTCATTTGTTTGTTTTGCGTGGAGAGATATCAACATCTGCAAAGCAATGAACATGTAAATTTTTTGGCTTACCTTGTTGGATACGTTCAACTTTCTAGTTAGGAGTTTGTCTTTTGTATCACATGACTTAATTTTGATGTGTTCAGCCGTTCGAGAAGTTCATTGATGAGGGCCACTTCTAGCCTCCGTGTGTCATCGTATAGAACTTCGGAACCAGCCTTTTCAATCTGAAATAGTGAAACGATTTCTGTTAACAAGATCAAAATACGTCGTGTTACTCTTCTTTTTGACTGCTATCGAGCCTCGAAATGAAATGACTGATATTTTTGGTCCGAATCTGTTGTTTTGCGCATGGTAGCGGAAACCTGGAACCTATTGGATTGATCTTGAGATGCTTATCGACTTTGATAAGTTCCTTCGTTTATTTCACAATTCTCAAGTTGACCATCACTCACATTTGATCGCAATGTTCGCATTCAGATAGACTTTCCAGCCAGCCTCTTTCGAAAAGAAGCACTAGACTCGAGTTTCGCTCTCATTAGAGCTCGTCAGTCATCATCATCATCATCATAGACAGCAATACATCAGTGGTTAACACTAATGCTTAACTGCCACACAACCATGAAGAAACAGCAAACCCTATATAGAAAGAGAGAAGGAAAAAGAAGGGGACGGGAAGGGACCTAACTACTGAAAATGACTACGTCCCTATTCAAACATTCAGCATCAAGGTGCCTACACCTTGCAAACAACACAACCGAGCTGCAAGTGAGAGTAAGGCGTCATCAGCGAGACAGCTTCCTTACGGCTTTCACTGCCCCGCGTCATTAAATGCACTCACTTCACAGACAGCTCGGACAAACAACGACAACATTCACGCCACTGAGCTCGATTAGCCGCCATCTCACCTAGTGTCTCCAACCACCGACTCTGTGAGTCGCGAGGACCCCAGCCCGGGAGACGAACACGACCCACGGTGGCCAACCCCTTCGTGAACGACTTCATTTCCCTACGCCAGGTCATTGTCTGTCCACCTCGCACCTTACACCAGTCGATCGCAGTGTCAGCGAATAGTGCTCGGTGTGGAAGACGACTAACTGGCATTCTTAATACATGACCTAACCATCTAAGCCTGTGTAAACGTAGAGATTGGACAAGAGAACTCGTCTGACAATCACTACCAAACACCCGCTTCCTAACCTCCTCGTTACGCACACGCTGGTGCCACCCGATACGAGCGATTGAACGCAGACATCGGTGGTCAAATACTTGAAGACGGTTCACGTCTTCTACCCTGAGCGGCCAGGTCTCGCTGCCGTAAAGTAATACGGCCCTCACCGTTGTCTTATATACACGACCTTTAAGCTTCAGAGAAATACACCTCTGTCGCCAGAGATGCCTCAAGTTAGGAGCTCGTCAGTAGTGCATATCCTTGCCACGACCGGGATTGGAACTCCGGCTATTCCAATCATGTGGCAACCGTATTGACCACTGCGCCATTGACCTCACATTAGGCACCACCGAATTATCAAATCTGAACGCTCAACCACTCTCGCTTGTGAGCAATGATCACAATTCGTTTGTGCATAAAATTTTGCTTCGTTTTTTTTAGTGGTCACCTAAGTCACTGATTAGTTTGGTATACTGGTCGCCATTTCAGTTGGTATTTGGACTACTATGGAGCAATCGTATTATACAGTAATCAATGAATGGTTATTCACTAATGGCTGACGATGCGCTCATCAGGCTGGTATTGACGACTCATTTCGTAAGTTTGGTCCTACCTCATAACAATGACCGGTCATTGAGATTCGCTCGTGGCGCATAATTTAAAATTTGCTAGAATAGGTGACCAGCAATTGTCGTCGTCGACAACGGTGCATTGCTAGTCGATAGTGTTGCTTATCTTCTATACAAAGTTGAGAAACTGGCGCTGTGGCTTAGAAATACAAACAAAGGGGAGCTATTTTATTTAATTCAAAATGTCTGAAGTATAAAATAGTCGACGCATTATTACCAATTGAATGCCTCGATTGAATACACGTTTCTAACTTTTACATCACTGGATGTAGCGAGCCGAGTCAGATGAAGGCTGGATCCATCGTTGGACTGTCTAGCTCTAAACAAAAGCAGTATCAGTAGTCGGAATTGAAAACCACATACGTGTTATTGGTAAAGAACATTGTTACCACGCGGTGCCCACACATTGTAGACAGACAGCTGTTGCAGATGAAAGCTTTCAGTGTACCACCTCATCACTTCGCCATATTCCACAGGTAATTCACTCAACTAACGGCCAGGTGAACAAAATCAAATATACTGGAGTGCGGACTGTATAGGCTACAATGGAACTGAAAGAAAACGGTCGTGAGATCGGCATACTTAGGACGATCCTCGACTACTGCGGATGGTCGCCTGAACCACTCAGCATTCCACCTGTAAAAGTATTCAAGTTAAAATTACGTCGATCTTTGTACTAGATTCTGTGAATCCTTCGGCTTCATTTCTGTTTCGTTTTCATCAGACTGATAAATTTCCATCCCAAAGGGACATGTTTCAACGAATCCAGTTATAGTGTGTGAAAGGAAAGTTTGGTGTATTTAGACGAGAATCTAGTAGCAGTGAATCAACACCCATATACTAAAAGCTGTCCAGTTTTAGAACTGGACTGTACTGTTCACAAGTAAGCTAGAGGAACGCACTACAAATTTGGAATTTTGATTTGGCTTTGCTACCCGTCGAATACCATTTTCAACTTCATGCAATCCCGAAAACTGGTTTATGCAGAAGATTTGAAACGTGTTTTCGTCACTGTTCATCCTTTCCCAATTCCAGCTTTCATGTTTATCCGCTCCACCTGAATGTGATCGATCCTTTACCCTAATCCCGCTCTGCCGAACTGCGTTGACCACCACGCGATTGTTGGTGGCTTCACAACGGTCCGAGTTCCACACACCAAGTAGCAACACTTGCTCGACCAGTCCAGATGAATCGTTGGTGCTCGCTTCGCCAGTACCTTCATGTAACACTCTTGCGTTGTTCACTGATTCACGTGTTGAGACCATAAGTCGTCCTAAGTCCACCTAACCTCATCTGAAGCATGACTTCTGTAGGTTCTGAGTGGCCTGTCGTTTTTGTTTCCCTGGTCCAGTTTCGTTTATGTTGATTTGTCCTGTTTTTCCATGACACACTGACTAGATGTTTCTTTCGAACCCCTACAGGTCAGCTCATGATTCGAATCGAAGCAGTCAGTCCGATAATGCCTTCTGCTTATCTGGTCGAACGTGAGCCGTTTCGGTACAAATGCGATCCCCTTGCTGCTTTCTACCGGATTTTCCGTTCCTCAGTCAGACTACTAAGTGTAATAAACATCGTTTGCTCATTATCGGTGCAACCAATCCTCCTTTTCAATATCTTCAAATCTGAATATCACCTATACACTGCTTTAACTTTGCAGATTGATCGATTACAGATGTTTTATCTGTCCTTATCTGCGCACGTTCAACACCATTTTTACGTTTTGTTCTCTTTCTGTTCCTTACTCTGTCCACATGATGTTTATCATTCTTTGCTGTGCTATGTACAGCCACTGTCCGCTGTATATATAATTAATAGTGTCGTTCGTAGCACCTGCTGAACTCTCTCACTCATATCATCGATCGAGCACGTGTTCTGGGCGTGCCTCTGCTCGCCTAACGACCGAATTGGTTCAAGCCCTGCTGTTCACCTCGGTCTCCTCTATGCAATTGATGCTCATGTTTCTCTTTTGTTGTCGCATTTGTTCTTTCTCTCTGGTCGCTCGATTGCGCGCTCCCACTGCTTCTGCACTCAAACTGTTCAAGACTCACACTTGTCAGTGTTTGTACAGACATTTTGTGCTGTTCCCTATGCGAATCGTGCACACACACAGTGTGTCTTGACGGTATGGAGGAGTGCGTGCTTTTTTAATTCCCCTAATTTGCGACTTTGTTTCGTTCGTAAATGCTCAGTGCTACCTGTTCATATTCTACCGGTTGATCTGGTTACTGTCTTATTCGTTCAAACACACTTGGGAATGGGTGCCCACAATTCTAACAAGTATTTGAACATCAATCACGGTTCGAACACCTAAAGCATGCTATTTTATTATGCTCACTTTAATCTTTGCTTGGATTTTTCACCCACACGTGATCAGCAGCACACACTTTCAGATTCGCCTGCCACAGTGATCGGAACTGGAAGAACACTTCAACATAAATATCATACAAGTGGCTCATGTTGCACCGTTTTCGGCTGATGCTAGTTATTCCTATGATAAGCTGTTGTAAACATGGTTTCACCTAAGTGGTATTCGCATTCCGTTTACTGCAGACAAGTCCATCGCCCACTGATATTAGATTTAACGTGAGACCATGGAATGGTTGACTGGAGACTTACCTCGGAGACCATGGAATTAGGGTATATGTTTACAATGGGTTTCGGTTCATTTAATTTCTCTTACAGGAAGGCCTACATTACCGGAAGCACGTATCCGCTGGTTTTTATAAAGACGTAATAGACAGTATGTGTTGTGTTTTTGGGGAGTCTGAGCCATCTACGACTTTCTGATTTGACTGCGTTGTTGGGTGGTTTTAGCGTCTTCCTATGCGCTACCTCTGGTACCGGTTGGTGCGTATGGTGGGGGGGGGAGAGGTTGTTAGGTGCTGAAGGATAATCTACATCCGTCGTTATGATTTTAGGGATGTCCGAATTACTCTTTTCGGGCCCGTGTTAACTGTTTTCGGAGGTTTGTACTACCAATTAGTGGGGAAAAGTGATCACTTTCTGTGGTAACGTCGGTACTGGAGACAGGATGAGAATGTTGACGATAGAAAGCTGGTAGGTTTTCGACGTACTGGTCTTATGTTCATCAACCGTTGTGTGTACAAACTATTTTGGTTAAGTTGTTCAGTGGTTCTATTTCGATGCACTTAATGCGAATGAGCCCTGCGGAAAACAGTCTCGTTTTAAGCTGACTCAGACGCCTTCGTAGACGTTCACTGATCAATCAGAGCACTGTCGACTTGAGAAATCCGGTCACTCTAGATGGGCAATGTTAATAATACATGTTCTTTTAATAAACCTTTGTGACTCAAATCATTGATGGTATTAACCAGAAAGACCGACACACCATTTCTGTTTGATCGAATTTCTGCTCGTGCATGAAGTATATCAAAGTCACCTTGCATCGTGGGAATGTCCACAAGATCCTTGAATCGTCCGTATTTGAGCTCCCAGAGGCGTAAAGATTCATCTAACTTACCGTAGTCCGTCCCGGTCATTTAGACTGATTAGCATATTCTGGTAATTAGCAGTCCCTACATCAGGCCCGACGAAATTCTTGTGGCAGATAAAGTGGTGACAAGTTGAATGAGCGATATTCAGCAAGTGACGTAATCGGTCGGCACTGAAGTGAAACTAATACCAGATCGGTTCATTCACTCCGGTAGATTTGGTATGTCGGCATACATACAGAGCGCAGAGTACTGCGACTGAAAGTCTTGGACTTTTCAGGTGAGATTTTAGTCAACCACTTGATGTCAACTCTTCCTGTTATCCTTCTGTATTGCCGAGGTTGTCTGTTTTGTGAATTGAGGCACAAGTTTCAACCAACCCAAGAAATTCAAGGATCGCAGCGCCGATGTCCAGTAGCTTTTCAATGTTTATCACGTAGGTTTAAGTTCAGTTGAGAAAATCAACTTACTGCTAGCAACATCATGGTAACGATGCACAAACCGTACATCTCAGTCCCCGATAATAGGACTCAGTTGCCTTACACGTTCGTGTGAAAGCGCATGCATAAATGGGTCTGCTGCCTGAGTTGTCGGAAGAACACTTGCGAACAACGGCCCGTTTAGTCAACGTCGGACTTATACGCTACCAGCGGCGCCTGCGTTGCGCAGCACAGATGAGTGTATGTGTAAGTGAGTTAATGTGTGTTTGTCCCCTGACCTTTCCCACTACCTCAGCTTGGTGACCAGGCTTGTGTGCTGTTTTGATCTGGCGGATTATGCTGACTAGAAATTCGGTCCTTCCTTGTTCAAACATGTCAGATAGACCACAGAAGGGCAGTTAGATGAAAAGATGTTTAACCCAGGCCTGTATGTCATGCTATGGACTCCGTAGGGGTGCTTAGGCAGTGAGGCACTACTCTATGGATATCCAACAGAACTGCGTTTATAGTTGCAGCACTGTTGTCTTCAAACTAGCAAGAAGAGGTACTCTCAAAAAAGAACTCCGACCACTCAACGGTTGACCGTGACCACCGGCGTACTATTCCGTACGGCAATAAAGATCCCACAAAATCTCATAAAATTGGCGTAGTTTACAATAGATCCACTGCGCGCAGCAGTAGTCGGGACTAGTCGTCACCGTCTTATTCATTACTCCCCCGGAATGGGTGAGCTTCTAACTGCCAAATGAGTCGGGCTTTTGCTTCAGACTTCGCGTTGGGTTCTCCAATAGAACCCTATTTCCTTTTGTCCCACGGTTCAAACTGTCGAGTCGAAGACTCAATTTCCAGTGCTACATTTCAATCTGAGAGAAACGTGTGAACACAAGACTACCAAACGGGACATGAAATATGTGCACGCCACTGGACTGGTGCATCACCGGACAGCCGAAATGCCACATCGCATTAATCGTCATGGAAATGAACCTCTGCGGCGTCGAAATCGCAACCTCCAGTGAGATTATACTCGCACACCAAGGTAAACTCAGAGAAGTAGGTGCTGAATACACCTGCTGGATAGATTACCAGGCGGAAGGTGCTTCGAAGCACAGTATCTGTTACGCGTTGGCTGATCGCAGCAATAATCTGATGATGAACGAATCGCATGGCATCAGCCCTCGAATCATATACATGCACCCGAGACTCGGTCGAGGTGAGTCTGATGTAGTTCGCAGTGTTCATGATTCAGCTGCGTGTCAGACAAATGATACAAAGCACCAGCCCTATGATCAGCTGCCCGCCACAGTCCACTCGATATGGGAGAGTGATCGACTGTTTGTTCTGGATAAGTTCAACGCGCGAGTTGACCGCGACTGAACAGTTTGGCCGGGAAGCCTCAGATCCCACGGCATTGATCCGGTCGACGAGAACGGTGGTCGTCTGCTCCGTCTGTGTGCTACTCATAAGTTGGTTATAACAAACACCCAGTTCTATCTCGGTGCGGGTGATATCACGAAGTGGACTCACCCACGGAGCGATCATTCGCTTGACGACGTGATCGTGTGGCAGCCCGACATTCGTGAATTGCGTATAATGCGAGTGATGCGAGGGACCGAATGTAGCACTGGTCATATGTTAGTCAGGGCCAAATTGTTCATTCATGTTTATCGGTCTGTTCATTGTGACCATGCTGACAAGGACAGAAACCGGACGGTGGACAGATGCATTAATCAAAGACGAGGATTGCTTTTTAGCATATAATTGCTTTATCCGGTTTCCTCCAGGGTATATGGTTACACTTCGAGTAACAGTTCGAAGCGGCAGTTATCGAAACACTCGGTACCTAGTGTCGAAAACGGCCAGACTGGTTCGGCAACAATAATGCGGTTATCTCCAGCTTGTTCTCCATTTCCACAACGGACCCGGGCAGTGAAGACAACAGGGCAACCTTCCTGAGTGTTCGTTATCAACTCGCTGAACGGTTTCGTGGAATCGAGGAAGGCTGATGAAGAAAGGAAGTTGAACTGGTGCAGATCGGTGCGGATCGTCGACAACACAAGATGTTTTGCAACTCATTGAAAATGATTTTTGGCTCTTCCTTCCAGTCTACCAAAGCACTGATCGACGTAGACTCTGGCTTCTGGTGCACCCAACCAGAGGATATGGGAAGCTGGCACAAGCACTTTGGTAGCCTAGTAAACCGTCCTGTTAGCATTAGCTGGGACACCATTAATGGCCTACCACAATATGTCAAAGCCCCGCTTGCACTTGCCCCCGATGTAGTAGAGGCGCAGAGAGCTATTAGACAACTGCGTAGAGGAAAGTCTGCAGGTGAAAGAGGATTGCCAGATGATATTCTGGAGGATGTCGGTCCACTTTTGAAACGTGCTTCGCCACAGTTAGTTCACTGGTAACAGGAAGTAGTCCCTCCAGAATTTAAGGATGCTCTGGTCATACCTTTGTTTATAAGTATTGGGTAGTAAGTGGTACACCGACCGTTGTTTGGGTGTCAGTGTGCTGGGCTGAGCTAGTATGTTGCCAACCGGAGTCCTTCTGAACCGACTCAGTGTGGACTTTTGGGAGGTGAATGTTCCTGAGCTTGTCATGGTACGATCTATATGGTGTTTGCTACTCTATACATTTAAGAGGTGCCCTCAGCGGAACTAGCCGCTGCGTATCAAGTTTGTGGAGTTCACGAATTCCCTTGATTCTGAGTCGCGAGACTTTGCGGACAGTGCCTAATAGGTTTGGATGTCCAGCTGAGTTCTTAAATTCACTTTAATTCAATTGTTGCATGTGAGCATGGATTGGCCGCTGGTGATTTTGACGTTGCCACTGGTGTGAAGCAGGGTTGTGTCCTGGTCCCAACCCTATTCAGTTTTTACTTGACTGTGATGCTAACATTTACGTTTCGAAATTCGGAGGAAGGTATTGAAGTTGCATATCTCACTGATGGCCGCTTGCTGAATATTCGATGTATTGGTGCCTTAAGCCGGCTAGTTACCTCAAGGATGCGCATGCTTCTGTTGTGTAACAGGCAGTTTCGTTGTGAGTAGTATACTGCTCACAAGTAGTGTATTACCCACAGGCGGGCAGGAAGAGACTATCGGGACAGTGTGTACATGCTGTGTGAGAACTTTCACCAAGACGAATGACAACGTACTTTCACCCATTGTATGTGAGTGCATGTCTGTGGTGCAAATGAGTGTACGCGTTTGTGGTTTAGTTTTTGACATGACCTGTACGGAAGTTTGCGCAATAAACGAGCTTGCTGGCCAAGCATCTTCTACGGACACAACAGTGTAAAGGCCAAATACGGTCATGAGGCACTTGTGAACGTGCTCGATCGGGTGGTGTATGCTTAGCGCTGTGCATACAATCCACTTAGATGCATTCTGTACGATCAAGCTGTAGGCTAATCGTTTAAACTTTGTTTGGCTGAAACCATCGCGATTTAGAATTACAGACCATCCTTGCATGTTCAGAGGGGGTTCTTATCAGTTGTGTTCCTGCTACGCCATTCAGAACTCTGACCCTACTCTTCGAGCGTATGGTGTGATTGATGGCTTGTTGAGCTATCCTGAGCCAATTCTCTATACGTACTGGCTTTGTGGCTTAATCTTATGACTGACTGAGATAATATGAAAATTCTGGCTGTCATAGGTGCTGTATCCCCAATATTGTTCGATTTGTTCAAGTTGATATGTTTCCCATATATAATCACGAAATTTGAGAATCGGAATGCAAGCGTACGAATTTGCCATCGGAACGAATGTAAACCACTGTTTCCTCAGTCACTGAAATTGCCCAGCCGTTTTGTGGTTGGCATGCAAACGAGCAGACACCCACCAGAGCCGTAGAAGGGATTGAGAGAAGGGGGTTACGTAAACTGTTGGCTCCAGTGACCAACAGCAAAGTGATGGACTGCTGTTTCGATCTAGTTTGGCCTCATCAACACCATGCACGCTGGAGATTCGAACCCACGATCCAAACACTTATCCGCTAGACCACGGGGTCACGGGCACTGGGATTGTAGAAAGGTATGTGAATTAGTTTTCCCAGCCGTCGCTCATAGGTTGGAATCGATCAGTCTCCTACAAAGGAGTGGGGTAGATAGCAAGCCGTAAATTCGCATATATTTTAGTGTCGAGTAGTCAATGGAATCTGTTCGAAATTTATTGCAGCTAAAAGCGGTCAGTCCTAAAGACTGGTGAAATTATTGTTAATTAACTATTGATAGTTCGTATAATACAAATTAACGAGCACTCACACTAAGCGGTAGATTTGGATTGTCATATTGTGGTCAGTGTATTTCAAAAAAGTACTAGACCCGAGTTTCATTGTCATTTTTAATCATCTGCAGGGCACATCCTTTCCACCAGGAGCGCTTTGACCTTAGTCCAGGTGCTCGTGAGACAAGCATACGAACTTGTACGAGTGTTCAAGTATGATCACACCGTCATGTGAAATACGAAGTCGGTGGCGTGGTAATCAGTTCAAGTGTCTCAGAGAAACATAAACTAGAACTGAAAACTCAGTCGTAACAAGGATACGCACGAGAGATTTGTCCCAACAAGAAAGAAACATCTTGACGCCCAACTGAAAGTTGTTCAAAGGCACCAGCGGATGGATTGCGGAAAACACGAACAATCGAACGGGGAGTGACGGTGCATGCTTCAGTATGCATTTGAGAGAATCATTGATATCAAGAACCAGTTTACGGAGATCATCAGGCAAGCGCAACTTTTCTCGAGGTTGTTCAGTTTGAATGTTCGCGAGAGGGAAGCCGCTGAGGTTTGAGCTGGTTCAGTGGAGATGGGTGCTTATCGAGACGTGGATAGTGCGGTGATTTTTACTCGAAAGAAACTGACTCGTTTCTTATATGGTTATTTGTAAATATAGCAGCAGTTAGCCCGTGAGATGTCCGAGAAGTGGGTTGGTTCGACTCTTCAAGTGGCATCATTTCCTGAGTGAAATCGACTCCTTCTTCCAGGTAACAGGTCACAACTGTTGCAGACATACTTGTGAAGCTTTTTTCCTAACGTCTTTACATAGGATGCTCCGTCACCCGGTCCCGCATACTAGCCTAACGTAGACAGCCACAAAGAAGAGTTAGCAAGTCCACATTGAAAGAGTTCACGCGATCTAAGTCAAAGGCCTGAAGTGAACTGCAACCGAGACTTTAACAGCGAATTCCATAATCGCATGTACCCATAGATTTTGATGGACGACTAGGCAATCAAAAGTATCCAATTCTGAGGATGGAATCAGTCAATGATCCGAAATGGCTGTTGTACGAAGCACGTCTATCACTGCTATGGTTGATGATTTGGACCACATTTATCGGCATGATGTACCAAAATCCACTGTCTCTGACAGCGCAGTTCTGTTCACGTCGGAAAACTTTGTTGAGTTCTGTAGTGTCATTGCTATTCAATAAATTCGAATCCCTCTACTTCAGTGTCAGTCGAACGGTCAAGCAGGGACGTCTTTTCGACACTTCTAACTGCATAATGGCAAGCGCAACAAGAAAAAGATCGACGGAAAGATGCAGCAGACTACTTGTCTCGGTTGTCAAGCGAAATCAAAACCATAAAGACAAAGTGGAAAGTAACCAATGGAAACGTTGATGAGTTGAAACTACGTACACTTTTTGAAGTAATGCGACCTCGAGCAGACTCAACAAAGATCACAAATCCACGAGTGACACGTCCGTACAACCAGTGACGTGAAGCGCAGCTCAATTGTTCTGACGTGAGCCGGTCAGTGTACATGGTTTGACGAACCAACGGAGGGCCAAAGTGGGGCACTTGACTAATGTTTCACCGTCACACGAATGTGATCCACGGAGTCAATACTGGATCCGACGTCCAAATTCACTATGACAACTGCTCTAAACCTGATACGCTTTAACGCTTACATACAACGGGTTTCTAACCCTTTAAGAGTTACCAGAACGAATCGGTTCGCCAATAGAAAGTCAAGTGGAGTCGTTTAGTCGAAAAAATTCAGTCGGCTACACCATGGTGACTGAGATTTGAAAGGCATTCCGTAAATCTCTCTATACACGCGAAACGAAAACTCTACACAAAGACGTTTATAAACAAAAGTATGTGATTATGATGATTGCAACAGACTTACGAAATGAATTATCGTTCGAGCTAATGATAGCTGAGTGGTTCGACTGGGGGCAATTTTGGCATCCTCATAGTTTCAAATAAATGCGACACACGTCGCACACTAGCTTTCCTCCCGCCCGTAGCAGAGTTCGATCAAGAACGCCCAGATGTTATAACACAAACTTTGGGCTCTTGAAGAGCCTCATGTGTCAATGAAATGTGGAGGAAAGCGATTTGGTATCCAAAAATCAACCAATGAGCACGATTGTATTATTTTGTGAATGAATGACAGTTCAGTTTCGATTCTTTGCGAGGAAGGGTGAGTGTTGTCTCATTGTCTGGTGTAAAAATAACGCAATTTCCGTTGGTCACGGTGTGCTACTTGGTGGTGTATTTGAGGTGATACACGGTAAGACGTGTTTCGAATGCGGTGCACGCGTCGTCTTTGCCAAGGTTCACGCGATCTAGTTACGGGAAGCACACTGGTAAATCACTTTTGGAAAATGCGTTCACGCCGTTGTCACGATGCAATGCCAAAAGATGTGGGATGGACGGACCACCTTTTTAAGGTGCATACACCCCTCAGAACAACAGAAGCTCGGCCTAACCTACCCCATAGTGATCACGTGTTGCATCATAGCTCACGCCAAACGGAACAAGTTGACATTGATGACAAGCGGCAGACGGTAGTTTGGATCAATGGACAGACACCGAATCACAGGATCACCCGAATCGTGCTAACACAAAGTGGCGAACAATCAATAGCTACCGATCTTCAATTCATGAGAAACTGTTGTGCCTCGTTAATTGCAATCATTGGAATTTTACAGGTTGAAGTAAGATTGTAATGCTAGGTTATACTTGATTTTGTAGTAGGTGGTAACAACAGAGTAATAGTGTAGTAGCAAAAAGCGCGTAGAAGAAATTCGTTCCAGGTGTAGTAGGAATAGTGAGAATGAAAAGTGAGATTAAAATCAGAAGCCAAGAGGAGAGGTGGGGATTGGGCATGAACACTCGAATAAGGCATACTTTGTCACTGGTGCTAGGTGATTTCCGTCCATAGTACAAAAGAATTAAAAAATCGTTGCAGGGCTTCTGTTCTTATTTAGAGTCGCAGAGGACCACATAGTAACAACAACCATTTGGACTATATGCAAGAAAGTCACGTACAAACTCGTAACCTACGAAACATCCAATACTGTACACGAAGTCTTCCGCAAACTATGAAATAACTACGCTAATCACATGGGAGACAAGTGAAAGCAAGAATATACGACGGTAGATCAGCAATAAACAGACACTAGCGAAAGTAACTGATATCAATACGCATGGATAATGAAAACCAGCCGATTACTTTGAAAAATGTAACAATACTCGGCAGACCACGAACCCGTCAGAGCTCCAAATAATAAATAAGCCGATCGGTCGGGAGCATCAAGTTATCAAGAAAGAGGTTAACTATCAGAAAGCCCATCAGCTAGAAATTATATCTCAGCAGTGACTGCCTGAACGGGAAAATCCTAAACATTCCACCCCTTGGCTTCATAATGACTGTTTGACCTCACTTCATGTGTTGTCAGTCGATGAGATAGAATATGGTTTCATATCATTCAAATTAATTTGCACGTCGCCTAACATAACAAGGAAACGTTTGCAAGCTGATCAGCTCAATTACAGTACAATTCAGCACTAACAATATCCACATCTCGAGCAAACATACTTCCAACCGTTTCCAGCAAATACAGTTAAGAAGGAAACTGCTTGACGTAAGTGAAGTCAGAGGCTGTAAAATAATTCAGACCCGTCCGATTGGTACGCTGCTTGAATATTAGGCATCACATGTGTCCACCGCATCTTCGTTTAACCGATAGTGCCGTCACGATATGGGCAGATTAATTCAAGTTGTACATAACCTAACACCGATAAATAGACGACTTCTCTGGTTTAGCAAACTCAGTGAATGACCTCGTGGACAGACACAGACTGAACGCAAGAATGCTGAGATTTACTAGCAGTTGTAACATCCTGTGGATCAAAATAAGATCATCCCTGGCATGTCAGTAGTACGTGGATAAATGTGTCAGTTTAAGTGAAAAATTGAAGTTCTAGGTAAAACATGCTCGATAAGCCTACAGGGTGTTTTCCCATCCAGCTGGCCATCTCATGAGGGTAGAAGAAACGCCCGAATATGTAGTTCAAGGGAGTATTACACCGTGCAAACTTAACACTAGACAGGGATCAGTTTTGTTCAGAATCATTGCCCTGCAAACGAATGGTTCTGTCTTGCCTCAGTGAGATGAGTTGCAACTAACTTGGTCAGCTGCTCTAGCTGTGTTCTAACTGTACAAGGTTTAAGATTGACGGACACGCGGTTGACGATACCCTTTCGTTCATTAGTCTGTCACAGTGACTCATGCCAAAGGATGTTTGGACATAACATTTGCCACAATCGCCTTGCGTTGCATCAGTCGTGGTTCCATTCACACATCCCGTATCCGGTGTAAACCTGAAGAAAAAGGACCATAAGGTGCATAAATGAAGCCTTTGCGTTCAGTCGGTCAATGCTGGATAACCAGTTAGTGTGCTATTTCGAAAATGAAATCCCTGCTTCTCGAAAAATAAACAGACTGCAATGATGAGATTTGAACCGGTAAAAAAAGTGAAAATATAAACCACGAACTTCAGTAAAGGAGTACACACTGGAAGGGATAGAAGGAAAGAGAATGAAGGCAAACAAAGTGTGCATCATACAATGCACCAATAAGGCTGAAGGAAGGCAAAGGTAGAAGGTTACAATGACCCAGGTTTCTGAAAATGTGGGCAGGACGAGTTGCCAATCGATGGCGGTCACCGGGTGACATGAACGAAAAAGCAGATTTGGCAGATACAATTTGCTTGCATTTAATATATTTACCGTCTCATCGCTGGCGATATGTTATGAGTACATGGGATGAAATGCGTAATGCTTCGACACCTAGCTATATACAGCACATTTATGTGGGTTTTCCGTGGATTATACATCAGACTAGTTAGACTTGTGAGGTCTATCTGTGTAACATCAGTCACGTGTTTGGAAGCGTTTGTAAAGAAATTAGCATACCTACGTAACACGTACATCCGAGGTATAGACGCATGGCCACGGGAAGTTCAACGTTTTGATCGATCGATTTTGTACGTGTGGTGGGGGCTAATATAAGCAGATTGCAATAGTCTCTGTGCAGCAACGGCGTACTTAGTGCAATCAAACCATCCGACCAATTTAGCTATTTCCTTTTAAGCCGACCTATCGAGTCGGTGGGGCACAACGAGGTGGGTCAAAAGTCGTTTACTTGCAATCCTAACATCAGAATTTCGTCCACCTGATTTGAATAGCCCATACAGCAGCTGCATCTGATCCTAGTCATCGCCCATTCGATGGGTATCTAGGCCAAGGAAGGTGACAGTACGGCTTCAGGCCAGTCCGCGTCCGCTCGTCAAAGTGCCCCAACTTTCGGAATCTTGTCCGATCACTGAATACCCAAGATGTGCTTTAGAAACTGCATTTGGAAACAGCTCAGATAGCGCACAATTTGCTGACACAATGTTCAAATTTCACTGTCGTACAATAGTGCAAACTGTATCACAGGGTGGTAGACAAGCAGCTTGGTTTTCATCTTCAGGTTGCTATTTTTCCAGACATAGTACAAGACTTCCGAAAGCACCGCTGGCCTTCGTCACAGGAGCTCGCAACCCGTCGTCCACGGGCAGATCTACTGAAAAATTGCAACCGAAGTTGCAGAAGTCTACGCAGGGATCACCATTATTTCTAGTATTCCAGATTCTAGAGGCAAACCTGGCACCTCTGCCGCGGGAAGGCTGTAAGAAAATGTGTGACCTGTGTTTAAATCCAAACCAAATGTGGATGCCGCGGTCGCGAAACTTGCGTCTAGCCACGGGCGTTCCTCTTCATTGTGTGCAAATACCGCACTACAAACTCGGAACAGAAGAATGCGCATCCTTGAGGTAACTAGCCGGCTTAAGGCACCAATACATCGAATATTCAGCAAGCGGCCATCAGTGAGATATGCAACTTCAATACATTCCTCCGAATTTCGAAACGTAAATGTTAGCATCACAGTCAAGTAAAAACTGAATAGGGTTGGGACCAGGACACAACCCTGCTTCACACCAGTGGCAACGTCAAAATCACCAGCGGCCAATCCATACTCACATGCAACAATTGAATTGAAGTGAATTTAAGAACTCAGCTGGACATCCAAACCTATTAGGCACTGTCCGCAAAGTCTCGCGACTCAGAATCAAGGGAATTCGTGAACTCCACAAACTTGATACGCAGCGGCTAGTTCCGCTGAGGGCACCTCTTAAATGTATAGAGTAGCAAACACCATATAGATCGTACCATGACAAGCTCAGGAACATTCACCTCCCAAAAGTCCACACTGAGTCGGTTCAGAAGGACTCCGGTTGGCAACATACTAGCTCAGCCCAGCACACTGACACCCAAACAACGGTCGGTGTACCACTTACTACCCAATACTTATAAACAAAGGTATGACCAGAGCATCCTTAAATTCTGGAGGGACTACTTCCTGTTACCAGTGAACTAACTGTGGCGAAGCACGTTTCAAAAGTGGACCGACATCCTCCAGAATATCATCTGGCAATCCTCTTTCACCTGCAGACTTTCCTCTACGCAGTTGTCTAATAGCTCTCTGCGCCTCTACTACATCGGGGGCAAGTGCAAGCGGGGCTTTGACATATTGTGGTAGGCCATTAATGGTGTCCCAGCTAATGCTAACAGGACGGTTTACTAGGCTACCAAAGTGCTTGTGCCAGCTTCCCATATCCTCTGGTTGGGTGCACCAGAAGCCAGAGTCTACGTCGATCAGTGCTTTGGTAGACTGGAAGGAAGAGCCAAAAATCATTTTCAATGAGTTGCAAAACATCTTGTGTTGTCGACGATCCGCACCGATCTGCACCAGTTCAACTTCCTTTCTTCATCAGCCTTCCTCGATTCCACGAAACCGTTCAGCGAGTTGATAACGAACACTCAGGAAGGTTGCCCTGTTGTCTTCACTGCCCGGGTCCGTTGTGGAAATGGAGAACAAGCTGGAGATAACCGCATTATTGTTGCCGAACCAGTCTGGCCGTTTTCGACACTAGGTACCGAGTGTTTCGATAACTGCCGCTTCGAACTGTTACTCGAAGTGTAACCATATACCCTGGAGGAAACCGGATAAAGCAATTATATGCTAAAAAGCAATCCTCGTCTTTGATTAATGCATCTGTCCACCGTCCGGTTTCTGTCCTTGTCAGCATGGTCACAATGAACAGACCGATAAACATGAATGAACAATTTGGCCCTGACTAACATATGACCAGTGCTACATTCGGTCCCTCGCATCACTCGCATTATACGCAATTCACGAATGTCGGGCTGCCACACGATCACGTCGTCAAGCGAATGATCGCTCCGTGGGTGAGTCCACTTCGAGATATCACTCGGTAGTTTCAGCGTCAGTTATCGCTCGTTCATCGCTTGTTGCACTCGCTTGAACGCCCTCTTGGCATCGTCGTTCCATTAAAATTTCTTGTCTTTTCGAATGAGTTCTTACAATGACGATGCTACGGTTTGAAAATTTTTAACGAACTGACTGTAGTACTCTGCTTGACCCAAAAATTTTCTCAATATTCGTTTGGAATTCGGAGCCACCGCCTCTCTAATAGTCAGTATTTTCTCCGGCAGAGGGTTGATTTCACCTTGACCCACCTTGTGTCCCAATAACACCATCGATGATCGTCCGAGCTGTGACTTATCAGCATTGGTCCAGAGTCCTGAGTTCTTGATGCGATTCAAGACGGCATCTATATGGGCAGCATGCTCCGATTCCGTGTTACTGTATATTACGATATCACCTCCATATACCGCCAACTTATCCAGTCGTTTTACCAGCTGAACCATCAGGCGCCGAAATGTGAACGGTGCCCCGGATAGGCCAAACGGCATGCGCTTGAACTGATACTGTTTTTCGCCTACCGTGAATGCGGTCTTCTCACGATCTGTGAGTTTAATTAATACTTGGCAGTATCCGGAGCGTAAGTCCAAAACTGTGAACAACTTCGCCTGCTGTAGCTTGTCAAAAGCATTGGTACGACTGTATTCTGTGTTACCTCATTCAGCCATCTAAAATCCACACAAAAACGGTACTTCCCGTTGGACTTCTTCACCAGGAGAACAGGCTAGTTTTACGGACTGTGGGCTTCTTCGATAACGTCCTCGCTCAGTATGTTCTGTATTTGTCTCTTCAATTCCTCCTCAAGATGAACCGGTATCCTGCGGGGTCCGTGAGGTCGGAATGTTCCGGTGGTTGGTATTTCATGGGCAATCCAGTTGCAAAATCCGTACGGATCATCGTCATTCGCAAATACTTCCGCGTATTTCTCGACCGTGGACTGGAGCAATGGACCTGTGCAAATGGGGTTTTTTAGTCTTGCGTACATGGTTGACGTTATTCTGTCGCTGTCCTATGAGCGTCAGAGAGCCATACCTGGTTGACAACTTGTTGAGCTTCAAGTCAATCACGGCATCTGTTGCAGCGAGGAAATCGACTCCGAGTATCGTTTGCCTGGTTTCTGCGGACACAATGAAACGGTGCTTTACGATATGGCCGCCCATACGTACCCCACGTTCTTTCACACCGTCAACCAGTAGACTATGACCTCCAACCGTCCTGATCATCATGGATGTCGGTTCTAGGTTTTGCTTTTCGGCACGAGCAATCAACGAAATAGCTGTCCATGTATGGACTAAACACTGTTCTACCTCTCCATCAACTTCAACCCGTGTATGTACGGCCCCCATCTCAATCGCTCCAGTGTATTCTTGTCCATATTGCTGTTTGCATCTACTGAGGCCACAGACATTACTGCCAACTCCCGCGTCACCTTCGCCAGCTCGTCAAGGTCCATCGGCCTGGCGGCATGGACAATACGGACTTGTTCGCGAACCGCCATCGGGAGACCTTCAATAAACTGTTCCGTTAACAACTGTCGTCGTGATTCTTGATCCAATCCTGGCAGAGCCCTGTCCCGCAAACCTTGCAGATTGGCGGCAAACACGAACGGGTCCGTTCCTTGTCCAATCCTGGCCGCCTTCAACCGACGCATGGCCTCCAGGCGGTCGGTCGGGCTGTCAAACGCAGCCACCAGCGCCTCCTTCGCAGCGGCCCACTCCATCTTCGCAAGGCCACTTCGCGCAGCGTTCAGCACCGCCTTCGCCCTGCCCTTCACCAGCGTCCGAAGAGCAACCAGCTTGGTCTTGACTCCGACCACATCGGTCACGTCCTCCAAGTCCCCCAGGAACGTCCGGACATCTTCATCTTCGAACAGCTGTGGTCAGTGTATCCTCATCCTCGTGTTCGTCAAGACACCAGCTGTGTCCGCAAAAGACGCTTGGACAGCTAGTTGGTTTACTGCGCAAAATTCCGTAAAGGTCATGTCAAAAACTAAACCACAAACGCGTAC
>QNGE01004292.1:0-12129 GCA_008508345.1 Paragonimus westermani
AGCTGTCGGTGCATTGCTTGCTACCCTTCCCTTTGAACAAGCCTGACCACCACGCATAGACACACACACATATATATACCACATGAAACTATACAATCACCGTCTAAACTGAAGCGTGCAAACACACACACCAGGTTAACAAACGAGGCGAATTTAAAATCACATGGCAAGTGCTCAAAGACTAATCGGCACACCTCAACGTTCGACAGGTCAGCAGCACAACATCGAACAAGACAAATTAACACACCCTACTCTTGTCTGGTTTGCATCGTCAGCCACTTGGAACGCATCTGTCAGACGTAAAGCTTTACATCTGACAGTCACTGCACAGAGAGAGAGAGAACGGCGATATGACCAAATTCCGACGGCCCGGTTGTTCGTTGGTTAAATTGTGTGCGCCTTTTTCTCCATTTTACAGTCGGATGGTTTTGTGACCTCTCTACCACCATAGCCTGTCACTTTTGTCCATATTTGTCTGGATAGAAAGTGCGACTCCGGTTTTTTCAATATGTGCGCTTGTTTAAAAGTATTTAATCGTAATATTCCGGTATGAGCCACTTCATTACCGAAGGATACACTAGTGTTGGTCTGTTTAAGTCGATTTCCTATGTCAAATTTTTCCATGTTACCCTTCGTTATCAGCTTAATCACTGTTACCCCGCTTGTGGTAATGGTTAAGAGTAACCTCGCAGTTATCCACCTTGCTGGTTTGAAACTGCATTGCACATTGTATCACCTAGCCCATTTTCACCTCCTATCGCTTACGGTATCATTTGGTCGGGCTCCAGACACAATATGTGTACAGATGTGTGGTTACTGGTAATTTGTCAGACTTTTTATTCGTTATTGTTATTGTTATTACTTCTACGCTTCGTTACGCTCATTACTAATGTTCCTCAACATTACTGCCCACTTTCCTATGGTATTCATCACAGTGGACACACTGTCATTACATTGGACCACGTCTCAGTCAGTGTGCCACCAATTATGGATAGAATTCTGATACATGGTAAGTGTGTTGATCGTGTTCTTGAACTTTCACTACTGTCCTATCCCAATTATTACATGCTTATAAACTCATCGTATCATATCCCCTTTGTTAAATTGGCAAATATTTACCCCCTTCCGTTGCAAGTAATACACATGATCCTAGCCGTTCGGCCAGAAGTTATCACATGCTTGGCATGTTCGGTACAATTTTGGCCGTGAACGGACAACTTTTTTAATCATCGTGATTCTTCGCTGATTATCTCTTATGTTTAATTTTACATCCCTTAAGCTAACGCCTTACACAGAGGATGTCAAACTGTTAGCTTTTAGATTTCATCCTGTCTCCCTAATCATGTTATAGAACATAGCGTATCAATGTTTGCATCTGAGCTTGGTTGCCCACTGTAGCAGGGAAAATATATTGTGCACCTGCTTACTCTAGAGCATGACATTGATTCATGCATAACTTGACACATCGTTACTTCAAGTGGACTGTGTTATTCAGCTGTACATCACTTACCGCCACTAGTTTCTAAGAAAAAATATCCATTTTAAAGCCTTCACTCTCCCCCTGCAATTCCCACATCTACTTTTTGAACTGGCTGCGATCCCAATTTGCGTTGTGTAAATGCGCTTGTTTGTTCCGGTAACAAAATGACTATTATTCAACACGTTTTTCCATCTCAAATGAAGCAACCGATTTCTCATCTGATGTGTTAGAACGAATTTCCAGTTTACTAGAGTTATTCAACTACCTATAGGTATTTGAACGTGTGATCCTCGGAGAAGACGACTATGTCGTGCCATTTCACCTTTTTCTACTACAGAACGTTGATGACATCAGATACGTTTGATTTGTCTCTAACTCTCTGAATTCCTTACGTTCCTTCCTTTGATTTCACTCACTTGTTCGTTCGATTGGTTTTTGCCTATTCTGTCGGCTGGACAGTTGACGTGGTCATTTCGCGCCACAGTTTTGGCGACTCGAACTGGGGCTTGTCACTCAAAATAATCCGCTTACCGGTTTCGTTGGTTCCGGATGAATCTTCTCCATAGCCTCTTCATTCTATCCGTTTGCCACCGTTCTCAGACTTGACCTTGAACATCCAATTGGGAGAACCACTGCTTATCACCGGTCCTAGTGGGACTGGGAAAACCGCACTTCTCCGTGTACTTGCCGATCTGTGGCCCGCCTTGACCACTGATCAAGGTCGTTCTACACGGAGCCATTTCTACCGGTCTTTTAGTACTTCCGTCGCCTACGTTCCACAACAGCCATGCCTCCCGTCTGTGGGATCCTGCCCGGCCGATCTGTTTGACGCGCTCCAGACTGATCAACACATTGCATTGACTGTCATTTCGGAAGCACGCGCATTGCATCTGGCTTATCTGCTGCTTACGGTCGTCCGGTCACCTGATTCTACCTCCGTTCACCGCTGCTCATGGACTCGTTCTTCTTTGAGTGTTTTTGTTGAAAAGCCCCGTGAGACGAACATCTTGAATCGGAATGCCGGTTTGTTCTTGTTGTTACTGCTGTTTTTGGTGCGGCCATTATTTGGATATTACTCGCCTCTCTCCTGTTGTTTCCGAACAATGGGAACTAATTTTGATATGATATTGAAATACTCCTCTGTATCCGATGTAAGTTCGAAGGAATAATACCGGAGAACACGGCCTCTGGTCACTTTTCTAGACTCTCTCTGTGTAGAGTGAAATTCCAATCTTTTGGAAACAGTATTGACAAACTTTTTGATAGAAAGCTGTGAGATAGAATGACAAACGCAGTGGGTTAAAGGGCGATTGACGGCATTTTATGAATGGCGTATCATTACTGTTATCACCGTTTGGACATAGACCGATTTCTGTTCGAAGATCACGTTACAAATGCAGATGATATCAAAGAATAAGTGGACAAAAACAGAAAAACGGTGAGTAACAGACTGATACATAGTAAAACGTTTGTTATTTTCACACTGCATGTGATTTCGACATTTCGTTGTTTGGTTGGACTTCTTTTTAATTTCACTTCACAATTTTACGGGGAACCACTACTGAAATACACAGGGATAGGGGGAATTAATGACGTCAGTCAACTCAGTCTCAAGCTGTATTCAAAACACTTCACATGAACGATGGATCTTGAAAGGATGAGGTTTGGCCAAGGCAGTTCCAAAGCCCGAATGAAACATTTCCGGACACACGGCTAGGTTATAGAAGCGAATTCCAATGGCTTCAGATGTGGACAGAATCTTATTTCTGACTGCCCCGAACTGGATGACCTTAACCTAGTAGATTGGGCGATATGCCTTTTATACATTGGCAAGATGATTGGTATCCACCGGGGGTGATAGAATGGTGCTGTCGAGTGATTTCATTATTCCACTGTTGAACCGGAGTCGGTGACGTTCACGTACCTGGTGCAAGTTTGACTAGTCCTGTTATCCGTTAGTGATTATTCTGTGAATTTGTGCTATAAGTATGGTGAATCACTGAAAACTACTTTATTCACTACACTGTTTGTCATAACCATAAGGGTGTTTACTATTCGAATTTCGTTATTGAGAAAAGGATGTACTGATCAACGACGACTGACCGCAAAACCCGTGAGATTCCCACCACTTACCTCCGCCTACAGCCATATCTAGCTAGCTGATAAGCCGGGTTTCAGCTAGGTGCTATTTTCTTCACATCCCCTGTTAGAGGAACCCATTTTTTCCCGTTCAGAACCGCCTGCTTCCTCGAGAAGACGATCCTATCCAATCATAATAAGCGGAAATGTCGTGATCAGTCGAGAGGTGACCTTCGCTATTTTTTCATGTTTGACCTCTATTCCGCTATGTTCATTGATGGCTTAGTGACCTTAACTGCTTTTTTTGTTGCCTGTCCTTCGGTTTTCTGGTTCGAGAATGTTGGTAAGTCACTATGTACCCCATAAATACCATGCAATTTCCTCCTTGTCGCACACGTTATCGGAGCA
Source organism: Paragonimus westermani (assembly GCA_008508345.1). Taxonomy (NCBI): domain Eukaryota; kingdom Metazoa; phylum Platyhelminthes; class Trematoda; order Plagiorchiida; family Troglotrematidae; genus Paragonimus; species Paragonimus westermani. Next base: position 3,968 of record QNGE01004292.1, read on the forward strand.
GAACAAAGTTGCTTTCTGCACCCGTCTTTTGGTTTATCTTGGGCGCAGTTAACGGGGACCGTCGAGTGATTTTCGGGACAAAGATTTGCCTTGTTAATTATATCAAGTAGGAGAATCGCCTTATTATACCTTATTGAGTCAAGGGCTTACAACATCCTTATAGCAAGTCATTGTTTCCATACCGTTCTCTTCATCCAATTACACATGGGAGATGTTAAATGAGGTGCGTTATGCTAGGTATTGGGCAGGAGTGCTTAAGACATGCTCAAACCATGTTATTCGATTAAACGAAACCACCGGTAAACAGTGACTACATGTTCCCAACACACGTTGCCGAACTTCATTCTTACTCATGTAATGTTGTCACAACTCGTGGGCAACGATTGTCAAACCTGTAAACGTAAAAAAAACCAAGTTCCACAGCGACCAAGCAGTACCGCTCCTGCAATCGTTCTACTCCTTCTGCTCTTTGACAAGAGACAAATTTCATGCCGATGACAGAACCACTTTAAATTAGCAGACGCCCAAAGGTTTTTAACAATACATAACCAACTGTGGTACAATCCCCGAGGTAAAAAAGCCTTAGAGTAGGTTCAGGCTGCCATCACCTACAGTGAGTGCTGACACAAACCGTTGCTAGTGTTGGACTTTGACGGCACAAACCACCTTCCATATCGTGAAACATTAACCGTCAAGCGGATTGTCGGAATTCTTTCACATTTTCGCCGGCTTAGTCAAAGTCCACTATTCTATTTCTTGAGAGTAGTTTTACGTCTTCAGTGACGAAACCATCCGAAACTTTGTGTATTTGTTCGTTGTTTGCGAAGTTTTGAAGAAAAGGAGAGATGGGACATTCTTATTGCATTTTACTAGAGACGGTGAAGAGAGCCTACTGTAAACCGTAGCAGCATTTGATGTGAGAAGGGGTGTTTGCGTATTGTGGGTGAACGTGATTAGTCGCATAGTGACTCACATTGTCAGCTCAAGAACACTGGTTGTGCTTTGCCCATTGTTTGATTGTTAGCTGGATACCAAGTTGCCTGAGTCGAAGTAGGATGGTGGCCTAATTGACCCGACTTCTTGTTTTTGATTAATGCTATGGACAAACCACTGGTTTCGGGATCCTGTGTAGGATGATGGGCAGTACGTTGGTTCTCATTCTCTTCAGATAGGGTTCAACCGTCCATGATGTCCAACACACTGGATGCAAGAGGCTGTCGTTCATCATGTCTCACTTCGTTGACTCGCCTGACGTGAAAGACTTAATGTGATCACTAAACAGTCCACTATAGACCTGATGTGCAAACCGCCGCACGGCATCAACGTTTAGTCTCTTTGTTATGACTTTTTGCGTGAGGCACTAGTTAAGCTGTGCTAAATACAACTGCGGGACGCTAGCACAGTCTTACCTAGTTAATTTTTCGTTGTAAAAATGGGAAGACACCCTCCACATGGAGCAATCGAAGAAAGCCAGTTAATATTTAAGCTTAGCGGCCATCTGCATATGATTTCCTAAAAGATAAGAGATGTTGTGCCCATTGATGTTCGGTCGATAGCTTTTCTGTTTGATAAATGCCCACATTTGGCCTACCTGTGTGTAACACTGTGTTCGTTGACTTATTGTTGTAGATACATCGGTAACTTGTGAACCCCATATGGTCTTTTTTCCCTTCATTGCACTTTTTGCGATTTCATATGGCCAGATCAGTCTTACGACTGGCATCATCGGTGCTTCAGCGTACGCTTGAATTTATGTGACCGAAGTTGCCATTCGCGAAGTTCCTGATGGTCCGTTTAAATCGCCGTGTTGCTTGCAATGAAGCCTATGGTTAACCTCTCACGTGACCTATGTAATTACTTTCTAAAAATTCAGTTTATGAAAACCAGGGTTGCACTTGCTCATTCTCAGCTATCCGCACAAAAATTGCACAACGAAGCTGGTAGGGCGTCAACACGACTTCGATTTCGTCTATGTTTTCCGGGAAATGCCCGACATTTTACATGCCTGCACATCCAGAACAGCACGGCGTGTGTCAGCCTGTTGATGGGAGTCCATGAGGCCCTTGTGCTTTTCGTCCTGAACATTAACTGTGAATAGTCAGCAGTGATACACACGCAGACATGCCATTAATCATGAAGAGTCACTAACTCTAAGACCGTTTTCAACGCGCAATGCGTTTTGTCGAGCATTCTTCTATTTAATCAGCTTGATAAACACGAACACTACTGATCAGACTGTAGTTGTGTGTTGGTAGTGTCGTTTTAACCCTGTGAGAACTGAACGTTTCACTCAACTGTCTGATATTTTGTTATTCAGTATGCCCGTCTACAGTTAGTCCGATTACGTTTGGTGCTAAAGTTTATGTGCCCCTTCGATTCGTCGAGGTACTCTAGCCTACTTCGACGTGCTGTATGTATCTTTCTATGCATAGATTCAGGTGTTTTTACTGATGCGAGTTGGGGAGGCTAAAAGTCGATAAATCTAATACTCATTACATCTTTTCGCATCTTCTAGTTACTTGCTTGGTACTCCTAGTGATGTATGAATTATTACTGTTTCGCTTATGTACAGTCTGCATTATTATGCAGCTGTTTTGCCGACTCTATTCAAACCATAGATTATATCTTCTCTTCCTGTTCATCATCTACCCCAACCACTCGTGAACAAAGGTTTCACTGGAGACCATTCCTCATCTAGGTACCTTGAAAATCATCCATGTGCTTCAATCAGCCTGTGTGGCTATCCGGTCGAGTTTTACGTGAAAGCTTTAGGCTTGTTGGTGGAATTTCGCTTGATTCAATCAAGGGAGTTCAAACAGCTCATTGAGCATTTGGATCGCTTTGTCTCACGTATGTCCAATCGAAGACGGCATCCATTTGAAAGCTTGTTCTGTCCTTTCTGGCGTTTTATTTCCACGACTTGTAGTCGGGGCTGTTCGGCAGTGCCTCGTCAATACTATTTTGACTCCAGCGAGTGGTAAGTATGAGTTTGAATTTTTTTCTGTTTCTGTGGTACACATCCATCCCGTTTAAAACCGCAGTTTGTTTCATCAAATCGTTTCTTACTAAACCTGCGTTTATCGCAGTTCGTTTGTCTTCCCAGACACGGTCTGTTGCAAATGTTATCGGTTGAATGAAACCTCATCACGACAGGTTATTGAAAGGTTTGCTCATTTCATCGGTCAACCTTTGAAGGTATTTATTGACAGACTAGGAACTAAGTGACTAGTTTTTCGAAACGGATGCACCTGGCACTATGTGCTGTTCGAATTCGTTGTTCATTTCTGTGTCTTCTGACACAATCCAAATCAACGGTAGTTCGAACCGTAATGCTCACTGTATGCATAAACAAATACTGAAATAATTTTGTGTTAGACCGAACATACAGTCAGCGTCATTACTATGAGCACCCTGAACAAGATGGAGCAATAGAATCCCAGCTGATTGGAAGCTGGGTTTGCAAAGTTACGACCAATTATTGAGACATGGCTAGTGCTCACATAGCTTATGGAAGGGCGTCTTCTGTAAGGATTCCTGAGCAAGTCACAATACAAACATCTATAGAAGCTTATCCGAAACAGTTATAACACAAAGTTGTTCGACGTAGACGTTTCGTATCGACTCACCGGTATCGAATTTACGTTAACATTAATCGGTTTTCTATAGCAAATACATAAAGAGAGGGACGGATAATCAGACAGCGGGTTACGGTAAGTTATCAAGTCCAGAAAGGGATCAGGTTCACAAAGAATTATTTCTGAACCCAGATGGTGTAATTGAGCCGGTTGATTGTGATCGGTTCACCAAACCGAAAGAGTCGGGTTGGAATGAATACACAGTATGGATCGATGGTATGACCAGTGGCCAGGACGTGTTTAACGACAGATGAGACTGGCTGTTTATGCGTCACAGCAATATTGTCGTTTCCTGATAATACGGACTTTACACCACTTTCGTGTATCATTGAGGCAAATGTTACTTTATCGTGGAAATCAAGCATTTCTCAGTTCTGTACATATAAATTGGTAGACACGATGTGAGTTAGCATCGATAGACTGGTCTCTTTTGGTTGAAGGCTTCGGTAGCTTCTGAACCTGAACGACTACAAGGAGTTCAGCAGTATTAAAGGCTCGCCTAATTGAATTTCTCGATCGTTATGTTGTTTCAGGCTTGATGTAATCGCATTTAAGAGGCGACGATGTTAGTATTCAGTCGAATTAAGTATATAACAACCGGGTACAACAGCTAAACAGCCAGTCTCGTCGGTCGCTGGACACTTTACAGAACAAAGAGCATTGTAATAACTGCAACAATCGTCGACTCACCACTTGATACCAGACGGCCTCGCTTACCGTGACAATTGGATGAATCATTCGTTACATTTCAATCAACCCATATAACCAATTCAGGTCAACGCCGGTGAGTTAAAGCTGTTGTCATTTCATATTCCCTTTATCCCTAGGGCTTCCTTTTTAGCAGTAAGTAACTATCAGCATCCATCTACTTCACCCAACCTACCTGATATTCTGTACATGTTCCAACAACTGTCGCTCTAAATTACAGGTTTAGAAGTTTGCATGGAACCTCACGGTAATTCAGTGCTAACGAGGTCCAATCACTCCTATCACTTGGACGTGCGTTGGAGCTGGATTGTCGCTAATGCTTCCGCTGGGTGATTTATGGGGGTAAAAGAGGCGAATAGATGCGTATGAATGAAAACCTGGAGAACTTCATGACACGTACATATGTCAGCATCGAACACTGAAACAGAGCTCTGACAGATACTGTGCATTTGGGTTAGGAAGGTGGCTGGGAAACTTGTGGTCTTAGGAAAAGGCACTTCGTGGATGTACAGAACGTCTTTAACAATAGAGGTCTCGTCGGTTGCAAGATGGACGGGTATTTTTACGGTTTTGAATCTCCGAAAGACTGGATTGATTGTCTGCTAGCATTACGAAATAAGAACGTTCCCTGTGGCTCATTTGTAACAGTTGAGGGTTTTGATCGCAATTGCTTTAACCTGTTCCTGTCCAGGTTTAGAAAGGTTGACAGTATTCACCTCGAGGATGTAACACAGTTTGTCACATTATAGTGGGCGCCTTGTAGTGTAGAGGCTGGGTACCAAATTCAACTCTCAAAACAAGCTGTGAATTATTGCTTTAAGGTGTTCCAAATGATATGCTAGCAGTTACTCATTCCGAAATTACAGTTCACACGGTGGAGTTGAACTTTACGGACAGAGACGACCACGCTCTGCCTGACAGTGATCATAACAGTCATGTTAGGTCTCATCTCACAACGAGTAGACCTGTTAGTAGTTTTTTGCTACTAAGTACGTACCTTTTTCGAAGCGTTTCAACCCCAACTGAACCAGAACTCGTTGTTTTAAAAGCTGCCAAAGGTTGGTGTATAGTTTGTGAGAACATGAGCACTCACTAATTGTGTCGATTACCAAACAATTACTGCGAACTGCATAGCGTTTGTTCCTAGTTGTGTGCCAATGATAATAAAAGCTATTCATATGCAAACGTTTGTAGCTCCGTAAATTGTTTCTACATCTTTTGTTCCCGTAAGTTCCTTCCTCCGATTGTCTTTCTTTCACCGGTTGCATGTGTTTTTACATCGACCGTCAACTTCTGTTCCAACTTCTCACTCCTCCGCCAGGCGAAACCATTATTCACCCGGGGAAGTTCAACGTCTACTCCTGGCCGCCGTGTGCTTTAGCCCGCCTCAGATTGTCTTTTTGGACGAGGCTACTAGTCAATTAAACGCCGCCGATGAAGAACAAGCCTATTCCAGTCTGTGCTCCCGCCAAATCACCCCGATCAGCGTGGCTCATCACGTGGGCGTGCAGAAGTTTCACAAACACGAATTAAAACTATTACCCATTGATACTCCTACTGGCCTCACGGGAGAGCTAAATATACCGGTTGTTCAGCCAGGACAACCCAACTGGAATCTAGTGCATTATTCGTGATCGCTTTGAAAGCCACAACGATGCCAGATACACCTCTTATTCGTTATTATCTTGTCAGCTGTAACGTAGATTTTTCTAGTCTTCCAAAGTCCCCTGTTTCAGGCTGACTATTCGGCCTATTCAGCATTAGCGCCTTCAAGAAAACTGTTTTTTGCTCACTTCGTTGATTTTTTCCTCCTCAGTTTTAACTCTATTCTCACTCTTCTTTCATTTATATCATGCCTACCTTACTGCGATGGAAATCCAAGTGTAGTCGTCTTTGTTTTAAATGCAATTGATCATGCGGTTTCATGGCATGCTTGCTTACTAGTTCCGACGTTTACATTTCACCTCCACGTCCACGTTGATTGGCATATAATTCGGATTTTTTCTTACAAGTGTCTAATGATACCGTTTGGAAAACAGGAATGGATTTGTTTATGCTAAAACTTCTTGTGCATGAATTAATTTTTGGACCAGTTTACTTATCGATTGCAAATCAACCGATAAATTATGCGGGCATTTGGCTTGATGATTCAACTGACCCTGCGACCGAAGACTGCTGTTGTGTGAAATCTTTTGGTTTATACCACCTGGATCGGCTTTTTCTATGAAGGTTCTAGTGGTTATTACAAATCACACTTTGCTTACAGTATGTAGTTGTTTTCACATATGCATCACTGTTCTGACAACCCTCTTCGTATAGAGCTTCGATCTTGTTGGAGCTCATGAATGGCGTACGCCATTGCCACAGCCGTAATTTGAATTCCGACCACGTTGTCACGAGTCCGTCATGTTGATCACTGCGCCATCGACCTCATATTAGGCACGACTAAACTATCGTATGCAAACGTTCGATCACATTCGCTCGTGAGTATTGTTCAGGTTGCCCGATCGTCTTGAGAGAAAACTGTCTTGTTAACTCTGAGCGATGATCCCACGGCCGGACTTCTCTTCACGTTCATTTTGAGTACTGATGAGCAATAGGCGATTTTGTTCAATACTAATTAAACATCACTCACAATTGATCGCAGTCTTTTTGGCCGGTCCCCTTGAAAGTGAAACACTGAGCTCGAGTTTCGCTTCTGTTGGAGCATATCAGTAGTGCCTACTCTTTTGATGGTTCTCCAACATCATATTTACCCAGAAGCCCATCATTTTAGTGGTCGCGTTTGGTGTGCTCTGGAACTGGCGAAAGCCTGATTGCAACGGAAACTCCAGCATCGGTGCAATCTTTGTATTAGCGAACGTCGGGATCTTTTGTAGGCCATTTATGATAATGTACCGCTGCGAAGAGGTAGTCCGGACGGTTAGTTCTGTGAATGGTCAACTACTGACCACTTGGCATGAGTTTGAAAGTTGCGACAATTGTAAACCCAACTAGTTGATAACAAATAAACTCAAATAGCAACATCTGGTTTGCTGGTGGATTTGTCGGGATTCTTATTGACTGTATCCGGCATCTTTTGAATTCTCGATGGCGAGAAGACGCTTGCTTATGTTGGCCACTATGATACTCTGCATGAGGACTACGTTAAAATCCCCTGTGCGTATGCATGCTCAAGTCTATAAACACCGGTAGTTTTGTGCACTTGTTCACTGTTTAATGTGTCGGATAACATAGGCTTGACCCTGACTTGCAAATGTTTCCGAACTCAACCGACAATAAAGAAGAAACCAGGGTAGATCGTGCGGTAGCATTCGATTGCTTTCTGTTCAGAAGCTGCAAAGGCTTGTAAAATTATTGCCAATTTTATAGTGTATGCATTCTTTTGAAAGATGTAGAGTACCTTGTTGCTCTCGATCAAAGCAAGTAAATCCGCAAGAAATTTACTAGCAGTCCACTAGAAATGTGTACATTCAGTACAAATTGCTCCCAATTAGGTAAATTTATGGCGTAATTTTGTTGTGATCCGTTGCCCCCAACTATTGTAGTGAGGATAGACGGTCGCACCATACTACTCACACCACTATTCAGTAGCAGCATGGATCGAGATGATCGCGGATCGAGATAATCGCGCGATAAATACGACAGAAATACGGGATGGATCGTTGGAGGGTAGAATGACATATAATGGCTTTCGCTACACGACGGAACTGATACATGGTGTCTAGAGCGACTGGAGTATCCTCAGAAGAGTATGGTGTGCAAATGAGTGTTTCCGTTTCTTGTCGTGCTCAGACGCTTAAGTAGTGTGTTGGTTTC
>QNGE01004292.1:14080-64364 GCA_008508345.1 Paragonimus westermani
CACCGCCTTCGCCCTGCCCTTGAGCAGCATCCGCAGGGCCGCCAGCTTCGCCCGGTCCGCCTTCACTCCGACCGCCTCCGCCACATCCCCGAAGTCCTCCAGGAAACTCCGAACATCCCCATCCTCAAACGGCTGTGGCCGCGGGATCTCCATCCTTGTATCCTGGTCACGGCACACAATTGTTGTGGATCCAGAGGGCGGACAACACAAGGGTTACTTTTTTGGAGAAACCAACACACTACTTAAGCGTCTGAGCACGACTAGAAACGGAAACACTCATTTGCACACCATACTCTTCTGAGGATACTCCAGTCGCTTTAGACACCATGTATCAGTTCCTTCGTGTGGCGAAAGCCATTATATGTCATTCTGCTCTCCAACGATGCATCCCGTATCTCTGACGTATTTATCACGCGATTATCTCGATCCGCGATCATCTCGATCCATGCTGCTACTGAATAGTGGTGTGAGTAGTATGGTGCAACCGTGTCTCCTCACTACACTAGTTCCGGACCATTTTATGCTGTTGATTGTCACTTTCAAACAGGAGCTGCTGCTGTTTTTATCAATCGTCAGTTCCTTTCAATGATTTATGCTTCTGATTCACTTTTGCGAGCCATTCACACACGTTTGGGTAACTTAGATAACTGGGTGTGCATGATCAGGGTCCGTTATGCAGACTTTTTCGATTTTGAAGTTCGGACTCAAGTGGGGACCACTTTTCTGATTATTTTCGTGCTCAGATTCTTGTCCCGGAGATCATAGACAACTAGTCTATGATTCGAGCATGGAGGTTACACCGGCAGGTTATCACACATTCAGAAAACCAATATGAACTGGGTATTTTCTAAAGTTTCGCCACATGTTTAAGAATAATTACTCACGGCCATATCCGTAGTATAACTATCAAAGTTAAAGCACGTGTTTGGCTCCCCAAATATGATGTGAATTGTGATGTGTAAGTGTTCTTGCGGCCCTAAAACTTGTTTCCATGTGAACAAAACTGGAACTTTTACAACACTATGGCCAGCTGAACACGGTTACTCTGGTTCAATTACTACCAGTCTATCGCACCACTCACTTGGTAAGCTGAAGTATGTTTCGTCAATTGCTTGTACGCAGTTGGAGCTCAGAAGATTAGTTAAAGACAGATTAACATCTACGGTGAGTTCTGCATGCAACTTTGCCTCAAATGAATTGTCAACATAGGGGCGTTAATGCCATCTGTCTCAGACAAGTTGCTTCAGAGATTTGGTGATTCCGGCAGTCCTGCTGACTACGATTTGAGTTTTGCCGTCTACCATCTGTTCATTTCCCAGATTTTTAGCATAGAATAAACTGTTTTCTAATGTTCACGATGTATAGTCTCAAACCGGTTTTCCAGAGCTGGTGAACTTCCAAAATAGTCTAAGTGATCGTGCCCGTCAGTCTCGTCAAGATTTATGTGCAGATAATGAATTCACTGTTATCAGGGTTTGGAGGAAACGGAACCACGGCACAGCACGGGCTGAGTTGTATGACTTCAAACTAAATCATACCATACACACGGCATGTTGGTCATTATACTCAGGTTTTAATTAGGAATATTACAGCCCTGCCTTGGCAATTTCTGTTCTACAGACATAGCAAACCCGATAGGTATGTTTATTCCTTCTCTCTGTAGGCACTATGTGCTAATCCGTTTTGAAACACGACCAAGCTGGTGGTGAAAAAGTGACTTAATATTTAGGCAGGTAGTAACCAATTCCGATAGAATTCCAAAGGACTATTTAATGGCTTTTCAGAAAGCACATGCCAGTAAATTCTAGGCGGTCTGTTATAACATACGTGGTTCTGCTACAGCTATACACAACTTCAATATTGAGTGAATTTGAGTCGAGAGGTTCATACGTTACTTTTTCATAATAAGTGTGGTCTACCGTAAGTTCCTCAACTTACGAAATTCCTCAGTATTTTCACGCAAACATACTAGTATGGATAGCTTTCATGTGCCCTGTGAAGGGAATTTTTTTTTTCGAATAGTTACCCTAAGTCAGCTTTGTCATTCGCACAACTTGGTTCAGGTTTGAATTGTGCAGAAGTGCCAGCCATTCAGACTGTCTGGATAGATGCGATACGCTATAAGTTCTAGTCCATTTGATGTGAAAAATGTGACTTTACAAGATGCAATTGATTACAATCTTGTATGCCAAAACTTCTGCTTCATCATCCATAAAATGCCTTATGTAGATTGGCGCACCAGGCCGTGGACGGAGCTAATACTGAACAGTAGCCATGGAACGACCATAGGTAATGAAGGGAACAGGTAAACAAAGCACGAGCACCACGAGGTGCATAAGGTATGACGATAACTGTGTATAAAAAGTTGACATTTTTGAGGTATTTCTGTTGTTCTTGTTTCTCTTTCCTTGTGAGGAAGTTTGAATGTACATGACAGTCACAGACGGCTATCGCCGCATACGCGAAGCAACCTTTCCACTGACTACGAATTGTGACAGTAGTATTCACCGTCGTTAGCCAGTACCACTCAGAACCCTTTGAATCCTGACGAAGAGACCTATCAAAGTCAGCAGATATCAAACTTCATGTCCGCTTTGCCATATTACTGCATCGAGATATCGACTGCCTATCCAGTCGTTTTATTAATCACGCACTGAGCGCTAACAAAATGTCCATCAAAAGTTTACTGAGCTTATTCAACGTAATAGAGGTACTTCGAGCAAACAGAGGTTAGATTCTACTAACACGTGCCGTTTTTTGTAATAACTCACTTGGCTCTGCCTTCACTCATGAACGATGTTGCGCACAAAATTGTTGTCCAAAACAGACGACATGCTAGCGTGGCCGAAATAGAGAGGCCAATTTTTGTAATGATGGGTTAGTACTACTCAAACAGCCGCAAAATACAACCAGCTTCTGAGTAACAAACGGACCTAACACCGACTCCAGCGGTTCTTCAAGTTGCCAAATGCTCAAAGGGCCTTAACAATACATTAAGAGGTCTCATAAATACCTCTCGGTTGCAACAAAAGTTTTACAGCAAATAAAATCCTTAGCTAATCCCATACTGTCATCACCCAGGGTGAACTCAAGCACGGGACTCGTTGTTTTGGAGATACACTTCGCATTTAGACGGCGCAAACTACGTGCACATTTCACCGCCCTAATTATTAGACAGTCTAACGTGTCTTAAATTGCCTATGTAGTCTCTCAAACCAAGACCATACTATCGACACTGGATAAACCTACTGTACGATGAGATTCCAAATTACTCCTGACACGGCCATTTAAAGCTTTGTTGACCTGAAGTTGAAAAGAAAAGAAAAGTCGAGACGATTTCGCCGCACCACACTGAAGCTGAGGAATCGGAGCGATTGTCCGCAATCAGCCCTAACTCTAACCTGATATGTCACTATAGCATACCTGCATAATAGGCATGTATTTATCATGCACTTCAATCGCCACTGAACAGTCGGAGGCTATGGTTTTGTTGGCAGACTTGAAGGCTGTCATATTGCTCAGAAGTGTGCCTGTTGTTGGCTTTTGGTCGAGGTGGTGGTGCTTGAGCAATTGACAGAGGATAATGATCTGATCAATACACTCACAGCTTGTATGAAACCCAGCTTAATCGTTGTTTAACGTTCCGTTAAACAAGATAATATCCATTTCCATGACTTCACAGCGAAACATATCTTCCTTAAGTTCATCGGAAATTTGGAAATTACTGTTCTTCTGTGTTACGATTCTCTAACCTCTATTCATTGTCTCAAATCAATAGAACAGTGACCAAGACGGCTGTCTCATGAAATCGTGCCCCAAGTCACAGTCACGGCAGCGGCAAGAGTAAACATTACATAAGGACGCCCGCAAGAGATGTTAAAATAATTTAGATTAGTTGATGGTCTGTTCAGCAGCGGTAATCACTCATATCCAGACACTTCGCGTTGAATTTAACATCAAAGGGTGCACATTTGAAACTGTTTCAATACTTTCCAACGAGCCAAAAAGATGGCGTTGAAGAAAGTGCACAGTTCGGTCCGAAGGAAGTAGGGCTGCGAGAGTCCTCTAAAATCAAGTAAAAATTAGGAATGAATATTTCATCTGGGTTATAAGAACCCAGAAATGATGATGAGAAACACAGCGAACCGAAAATGGCTCACCGGACTCGCCTTATGAGATAAGCAATTGCAACAGTTAAAGCAAGTAACCTAACAAACTCCTGACGTCAACAGTACAACAAACAGTCTTCCAGTGACTCGTGAAGGAACTATGCAAAAATGCAGTCACGCCGAGAGGGAATCCTATATCTGAGTGTAAACATTCAGCCACTGATACCGTAAACAGATAACATCAATCCATCCCAATGTGGTCGTAAGTGTACAACATATATGACGCATGCGAATACCAAATACGGGTGACAAATGCAAGCCAAGATGAAGAAACATGATGAGGGAGTTGCCAATCGAGAACAACCTCGGTCTACACAACCGCACAGGTATAAACAACGTTGAAGCTGACACCAGTGTGTTCCCATCATTTCCAAATTAAAAACCACCCACACTCGCCCACAGTCTTCGTAGTCGATTACGCCTCTCGGATACCTCACTCCGCCTGACTGTACATCATGTTTACGGTTGAGACAGATGCATGTCACAGAGTAAGTAGGATCATGTTCAATCGAGTCGTTAAATCAATTTCCCCACAGTGATGCACTAAGATTGTGCAAACAAAGTATGCTCGTGGAGAGTGGTCACAGACGGTATCAGTGAACTTGATACGCGGTCACTACACTACCAATGGACAACCGCATGAACGAGGATTATTGCTAGGACACATAGATAAAATGTCCATCAGTAAATGGTGGTTGAGAACTAAGGAGTAGATCTGTTGAACAGTCGTCCGAACAGTTCTTCAGAATAACATCAGCCGTTCCATACATTCCGGAAGTCTAAAATATAGAGTAACGGTGAGTAACGAGACAACCAGGAATGTGAATAACAACTGTCAAACGATCTGAGCTGGCGAATACACTATGGTTACAAACATTCTGGAATGCTTTCGGAACACACGCATGATAGACGATGAGTGGTTGCAGAAGCTGCTGAATTCTTTTGTTTGTTTTGAAAGGTCGCACTCAACGGTCAACTTCATGAAGATTGCTTAGATATGGATGTAATATAACAGTGATACAACCAGACAAACAAGTACCAGAATTGATTACCGAGTACGTGCGGAGGAGAATACGCATGGTTTAGGAAAAATCGGCACGAATATTTCGGAAACGGAAATGGGCAGTATGCTTGCTTCTCCCTGTTAGCCTCGACACTAGAAAACAAGGACTGCTCAGCGAATACGGTTTTGTTCACAAAGGTAAGTAACTAGCAAGAGAAAAATCGGAGAACCCATCAAAGGCAGGCGGGCATGCTCAGACCTGTCATGCTGCAATCAAATACCTGAAAACTGTATTGCCCACAACACTGCTCATCGCAAGAGAGCAGAGTGCCGACTGAGTCAGTCAGGAACAATTGATGCATTAGTACTGATGAGGCTAACAGCGCGTCACATACCTGTTGCAGTCTGTGAAACTTCTGACTGAAATCCAAATTCACGCTTCATCTGAATTACAATGCTCTCACGAGGCACATTATCATCGCGTAGACGTGATGCACATACGGTACTCTTACGAGCTCGAAGTCTATCTGCAACCACCAAGCGTGCATCGGCGTGCAATTTCGACTGTCTAATCCGGACAGCGTGCACTACGGATGTGCTGATGGAACATAATGCTCGGTAAGAAAAATCATGAACAACCCAGAAGTGTGTGTTCGTTTGGTGAGCTAATTAGCACGCATAATTTGGACTATCGGAGTAGCACACTTGAATTCTTTAGCTATTCCGCATTGAACCCTCCTTCTGGAGTCGCCAATTCACAACCGTCTAATCGTGTCAGTTAACCGACCGAATTCTCACACAACTTCCAATTCGATCGGGAATATACAAACGCCAGTGATGATTATGTTCCAGGTAGTGAGGATAAGCATATTTAGATCAGCATTTATGATTCACCTACCAACGATTCTTATATTGAAACTATTTTCACGAACGAAGGAGAATGATCATGTTTCGTGTGAGGTCTCTGCAACGAAGTGCGGCACCATGATTACATTTGCCTGGATGATGACCAGGTATTGAATGCTGAGATGTAATATAACAGTGTTAACAGTTCGATACAGAAATAGGCGATTTGTGGGAAATCGACTAACAGAGTAAACTTTCCAGTAGAAGCACGGCTGTGATGGCATGATTCTGATTACTCTGAGTCAGTACGGTTGGTTCGCAGATGTCACGTGGTCCTGAGTTGTTCTATACGACAATCAGTAGGAACTCGATGCAGCACTGCCTTCTATAGCACAACTTCCATGGGGTAGCACGTACAATGCTAAGAGAAATAATCGTCCGGCGCCCATTTCCATGTATTGGTAGTCCATGTACTCGAGCAATGATCGACCGTTCGTATTTTTCTGCCTGTTAATCCAGGACACTTTGGTCACAGAGGTACTCAGTCTGTCAGTATTTGAAATTGAATTCTGTTGTTGAACATTCAGACCACGTCCATGAAGAATGCCACAGCACCCAAAAATCTCAAAAATATGCCATCTGAGTGACAACTGCTACAATTTGATGAATGTTGTGTTCGTTGTAGCTTCGATAGTCCGATGTGTTTGAAAGATGAGGCTAGCATTAAAAGACAACATTTACCATTTCTAAGCTAAAGGAGAAGCACATAGCCATGGAATTTGGGAAGGTTTTAACGCAAGCTATAGAACAAGTTGTGTTAACTAGATAACATCTTGAAAAGTTCCAAATTGTGTCGTTCAATTTAGCGTCCGATCAGCATAAGAGACTATCGTTGGTTGAATCACGGAATCCTACAAACGGGCATTTTATGCAGTATTTAGTGGACTACCAAAATCGAGTTCGTCCTGCTCCCTCTCCCTCTCTCTCTCTCTCTAAGCCTAAACTCAGCTCCCTAAGTTTGCCAAAGGTCCAGTTGATCTACTTCAACAGTGATCAGCTAAACTGTTGCAAATTTACGGGCTTTTTTAGCATAATGTTGACTGAATGCTGTCTCGTTTACTTTACTGTCGAGGAAGAGATTACGAGATATTTGAGGACTGTAGAGTGTTGTCATCATCAATGGCGTACACGAAGGCGAAAGAGGCGTTACGGGACCTTTTTGGATGACTGTATCTTGTCGTCAGATCTCCAGTGGATGGACTGTTGGAGAAACTCGACAAGTTCCAAACATTTTTAATGGATAGAAACGGTTTTCCGTTAGCAAAAATTGTAGCA
The DNA here is from genome assembly GCA_008508345.1 of Paragonimus westermani. NCBI lineage: Eukaryota > Metazoa > Platyhelminthes > Trematoda > Plagiorchiida > Troglotrematidae > Paragonimus > Paragonimus westermani. The sequence continues at coordinate 21,434 of QNGE01004292.1, forward strand.
ATGCTATCCAACAGATGAACTGAGAAGTATACTTGTACGTTCTTCCGACGGAGGTTGAGCTATACACTTATGACCAACCATCCGAAATATCAGAACCAAATCAAAACACTTGGAAAGTGGTGCCGTTATTAGAAAAAATATAATCACGTATGGAAGTAAACCCCAGTGTGTTGATGTTCACCAGATAAGGCACAATGGTTGGCCACAATAGGCTACCAAGTGTCAAAAATGCACGAAAAATGTAAGCAAAGCCGACAGATAGGCAAGGACTAACCGACGAAATGCGATCGGGTCGGGCTTATGTGTGTCTAAATACCTGGCTTTCGGGCAGACCTATTAGTTGTTGACAGTTTCACGGTGACCCGTAAGGTGTGTATGAGTGTGAGTGATAGATAGCAACGGGTAACGAGAAAGAGCGCAACAGGGTCGGTCGGACGGAATTTTGTCTTCCAAAAGTGCCCCACGATACTTGAATTTTTTGAGTACACTGGAATAGACTCTGATGTGGTTACCCTTCAACGTACAATATGAATGGACCGAGAAAGTGCAACAGATCAGCTCACTACGGCACGATCCGACGACCACAGAGCTAGCTGAGTTTGTTTTGCAATCACTGAGAGCGGTACAATCCGCATGAGAGCAAATTGCAAAGAGTAGTCACGGTGCGCCAATTAACATTCGTCCGGGTGAAAATTGATAGAGGAAGAGTCAAGGAGCGATTCAGTAAAGACTCTGAATTTCACTGCCACAATGCCTTGTACTGTGAACTGCATACGCTCTTGAAGGGAACGGTGAGTTCATCAAGCTTGATGTACCTCGTAAAGTGTCTAGTGCGCATTGCTAAGGCGCTTGTTTACGGTGCCTTAATACGTCGTGAAGACGGTTGTCGACGTCGCCGTTACCCTTTACTGCATGACCCCAGTGGACAAACTTCACGACAGACCTTGTTAGGTAGCGGTGGAGTGGGTATCACCAGGACCTCTGATAACTAGTGCGTACGACCTAGGGTGGTTCCAGTGCCTATCGTAAGGTTAATGGGTCTCGTCAGAGCTTATGCCGTCCTTGAAAACGGTTCAAACGTAACACTTTCCAGACAAAGTTTCGCTGATAGACATCCAATTGCTACAATTCGGTCGTTCTTAGCCGTCAGAACACTCGGTGGCACACTTAACTCTGTGTGCCACAGCAAAGTTGAAGTTAGTCCTGTTATCTATGGATGAAACCGTTGAATTTGACCTGGTGTACACAATAAATGATTTGCCGTTTGCGTCATAGCTCCCTTGCGAGATGTGGGTGATTTGTGGTACCAATTGAGGGAAATTGAATTCAAAAAGGTTGTCCAAAGACAGGTTAATATACTGGTAGGATTTCATTTCCCATATGCTCACTGGATACATGATCAAGGAGTCCGTGGATGAAAACGGCCTTATTTGAATAAAACCTTGTTCGACTGGATGAATTGTGGTCTACCAGATGGGGCTGCCGAATCATGGGCTCCATTGAACAGCTTTCTTCCAAAGATTTTTCTAGTTTAGAACATATTAACCTCTTGTAAAAGCGAGAATTTAATGACACAGCAAATGTTGCGGAATTCCATTCGAAACTAGAGTGACGAGCACTGACATTAAATGACGCTCCTCCTCCATTTGTTAATGGTCATCTCGAAATTCTGTTAGCACGGGGAGCTATGGAGGTCTCTTTATATCGCAGTCGAACACTGGCAATGAGTCGTCAGTAATTTGGAGAAAACCGTTTGTTGTACGGTGAAAAAGCGCGTTTGGGATATGCCGTTTTAGTACCGTTTCATATTAGCAATGAGCTTATCGAAGAAGCACCTGTGAATGTTGAGCCTGATCAGCCTGTTAGGAAATGGAGTATACCACACCACCCTGTGTTTAGCAGAACTACGAGGATGACTTGTGTTAACCCATTTATACGGAATTTTACGTTGACGACTCTCTATCCTATTTGTTAGATGCATCTTCGACAATCGACTTTGACCATAGTTTGACTTCAATGCAGCAAAGGGGAAGAATTCATTCAGTTAAAGGGTTGTCTAATAGCTGCGAAGTCCTTGATAATATGGCTTGTTTTGAACGCACTGCGGGTGTTAGAAAAGTAAGTAACGATACGTCACCTTCCGAACATATGCTGGATGTCAATTAACACGCTGACGTTTACCAGTTTATCGTAAGCTTCAAATTCCCGGAGAAGAAAGACGCAAAGACGTATTCCTTCCGACATCTATAAAGCGCATGATAATTTTGGGTTTGTTTCACCATGACTACTGTCGCGAACTATATTGTTATGACGAATGTGTCACAAAAGACTAGAAGTGATAAAACAATCAGGACAGAGAACCCATAATGGCAGGAGTGGTTATAACATCTACAAAAGTTTTGTGAAATGCGCATCCCCACATATGCAAGACGCAGGGAGTGTGAAAAATGGTTTTCATTTGGATACATCTTGTGACGCATCAGATTATGGACATGGTACAGTTGTGTACGCGTTTATTTCTGCGACAGTGATGGGAAGCGTTTTTGTACAGTGCTTTTTCGAAACTTCGGATGATTCTTCTCAAATCAGTTCCCATTTCTCGACTCGAGCTGGTCGATGCCACAGTTGCCGTTCGCATGCTTCATATAACACTCTCGCGTAAGAATGTTTGTCTCGAAGACATAGTTTTTGAATAAATTTGATTATTGTGTTTTATTACGTCAGCAAGTTCGCTATACCTCTCAACACTTCTGCCACAAAAAACCCTCGTAAATCCTTAATGCCTCTGACCAGCAGAAATGTAGACATGATAGATCATGTTGTGAACCCGCAGATAAAGCAACATGCAAACTGAGGACTGTGCGGTATGAACAATTGTGACTGCGTGATTCAAAGTTCCTCAGTTTTTCTGACCGGACTATTCAGAACAACTGAACTTGTAAGGGATTTGGTTGAAAAATCTTCACTACAACTAGATATTCCAAAAATCTCTGACCAGTACAACCTGCTAAGGGCTGTCGACCTGCCCGAGTCTTATTGATGTTGATAGCTCCATTCCATTCTGTGAGAACACAGTGTGGTTGGTGTCACTTCTTACAGGTTGGTTTACACTCTTTCTGTCCAACCGAAGTGAAAACGTATCGTACAATGGAAGAAGAGCATGATGTTGTGAACCAGGGAAGAGGGTGGCACGAGGACTTTTTATTCATAAAAGTGACACAGGAGATATATGCTTCAACACTGCGCCGTACGTAAACGTCCCTTCTCATGTAACCATAACCCCGGAGCTCCACTGCTGCCAACGTCACGTTAATGCGTCAAAAGAACGGTTTCTTGACAGAGTGCATTAACATGTTCCGTGTATCTTTTTCTGGTTACCACGACACCTGGATACTTGTCTCCTCCTGACTACTCACAAGTGGTATAATGTGGCAGTTTATTTGCACTGCAATGATCGCATACCACATGGTTGAAATCCAAGGCAGTCCACCTGGAGGCAACACGACCAATGAGAGCCGATTCATTTCATATACTGCCCATTCGATTCGTCGAAAGAAGAGTAGCACCAACCGCTATCTACTCGGAAGACTGTTCAAACTTAATGATCGTCAACACGGAGCTGCAATGCTGGACTGGGACACTAGCCCAAAACGAAGTGAATGATGGGCTACCGCAAAGAGGGATTATGTGACATTTAAACCGACCGTGAGTTAATCACCAAGGCGAAGTCTGGGAGCTGCTGGTGATGTGTAATCAACAAACCCTGGGCGCAGCTTGCGTGGAGTAGAAGCTTGACGATGAGAGCCTGTTGACACTAGTGGTTGAGGTGGAAATAATGCTCAATAATTGCCCCTTCGTGAAGCTGATAAATGATTATGTTGATTCTGCTTCTTTATTGCCCAACGTGTTGTCAACATTTAGAGGCAATATCGGATTCATATTTAAGGAAACCTTCGCTGAAAGATATGCTGCCCGATGGAAACATGCCAATTACATATCGGTATATTGGAAGAGACGGATAAAAGCGTATCTGCTGCCTCTTTAGGCTCTACAAAAGTGTCCCTAAGAAGACAGCAAATCTCAGATACGCGATGTCGTACTGGTAACAACCGACAAAACTCTGAGAAAACACTGGCTCATCAGCTTGATAATGCAGTGTTTCCTGGGTTCGGACGGATTGGTCCGTACCGCTTATAAGAAAACCAAGTCGTGTGCTTTAAAGCGAGATGTGTGTCGTCTGTGACTTCTGGAAAGTATTCTGAACGAAATGTTCGGTGGTCAGAGCGGTATCATTAGATGCGCATCTTGGTGGGTTAGTTTACCTCAGATGAGAGGCAGGCCATCAAACGCCGATGCTCAAGGAGGCTGTGAGATGTCCTGGCCACGTCGCATTTGCAGAGTGAAAGGCATGCCGAGTGGTTCTTCTCCGTGATACCGTCGACGTCGGGCGATCCAGTGATTAAGTTGGGTGATATGGAGAGCACTTTTCACATACAAGAGGGTCCATGGTGTATAGAACTCGCCTGTGTTAAATTCGAATAAGAAGTAATGTATTTTGAGTATTTACAAAGAGCATAACAGTGAGGGAACTGGACGGTGCCAATGTCATCCACAGGATGCGAATATACGTGAAGAATCGCGTCAGGCTCCCTCCCGTATGTAGGCTCAAACAACGAATTTGGAGCTATCGCGTGCCTTGTCGTGCGGTATCCACACAATATGTATGGTAATCCTTCTTCTCAGTTGCTGTCTCTAGTGTTCAGTCATTCCTTCATTGTACGATTGAATCGGCTCGTCAACCAGTTCTTTTGTGGATGGCACAGCGATGTTATCAAACGTTAAATTCCCCAGTTATTCAGCATCCTGTGGAACTTCCGACTTTCAAACCCCGGGCTCTAGTCCTTGGTGATTCTGTGCAGTACTCCGAAGCAAGCCATAAAGTTGTTCTTGATGGTGTGCACAATCGTTTCGCCCGTTTGATCTGCTGTGGGAAAGGCCTCCAACTATCGTGTGAACTTAGATGAGATCCAACTGTGAAAAGTCAGGGCTTCGGCAGGATTCGAACCAGCGACAGACACAGCATGCCTCAACGCGGCAAGCGCTCTACCAGCTGAGCTACGAAGACACACCGGGAGTTCGGAAATTTCACATTTGGACTCTGTTACTCACACGTCCCACTGTCTCATATGGAATCCACCAAATGATTCAGGGGATCGACTGCCCTGGCAGGATTTCTCAAACAGTTCACGTTGGAATCCACCAACGCCACTGTTGAGCATAGAAATTGTATTACTAATGAGTAGTATGACAGATTTATGAATTTAGATGAGACCCAACTGTGAAAAGTCAGGGCTTCGGCTGGATTCGAACCAGCGACAGACACAGCATGCCTCAACGCGGCAAGCGCTTTATCAGCTGAGCTACGAAGCCACACCGGGAGCTCGGAAATTTCACATTTGGACTCTGGTCGATCAATAAAACCATGTTGTAATTGCCATTTAGGTATGTTGAGAGTGGACGAAAAGTATCTGTACCCCATGTGTACGCTGCATGCTGTACTACGATGAATCGGTGGCGTTCTTGTCATCGATTCTCAGTTCTGTTGGTAGTTGGGGCACGCTCGAATCGTGGGCCAAAATATTTCTTGCCGCAGTAAGTGGAACACGCCCTCACTACATTTATACACCTGCGTGTACCGGTCGAATGACATATTTTCTCTGATCCACTGGAGTAAATAACAGTCTTTGTGGGTGTAAACCGCTGAGCATTACCAGATCAACGACCAGTTGGCCATTCTTTAGATTTAGCCGGTTCCAGGTGTATAATAGTCCATTCGGCTCCGAAGTCAACGTTTTTGGTTTGGTTCATACCAATTGTTGCCTACCTATTTCGCATACCCGATGGTCTTGCTGTTGACTGATAAACATATTTTTGTTGGCCGTCAGTACTGTGTTCACGGTTATGGCTTCATTTGTTAGCTCAGTTTCTTGTACTGGTTAAGACATTGGGTTAGGTACCTTAATACTAATGTTACTGACGTGTTCAGTGGTGAACTTGAAATCGTAGTCGAGGTGCCCAGTATGTCAGTCGTCCGTGTGGACCCTCCGCCCTCTTCGACCAGATCAGCGGCTTGTGGTGCACCTCAGTGTGGAAGACGGTCACTATCAGATAAGTCCTTTATTTCTTTAGCGCCCAGACGTAAGCTAGACATTTTTCCTGATGTGAAACATTTTCTCTTTGCCCCGCCAGTACTCCACTGGCCTACTCCATTGTTCTCAATGGTTATGACAGAACTGCCCGGATTCTGAAATCTCTTTCATCAACTGACACAGTGAATAGTTCATTCGGTTTTGGGATTGCAAGGCATCATTGAATGTTGACAGCGTCGTTCTTGAGTTGGTTGAACACAACCTCCAAGTCCTCGGTCCTGGCACATCTCTTCTCCTTCCCGAACAGCTGGAAAAGTGAATATGACTCCTAAGAGAACCCTGGCTTAAATTTTGAGCCGTAACCAATCGTCTTAAGGAAGGACCTTGAGTAGCGCTTCGATTTTAGTGCTGGGAAGTTCTTGATGGTTGACAACCCCTCTGGCAGTGGCTAGATTTGTCCCTTACAAACTATCTGTCCCAAGCAGCCTACTGAACTGCTACCGATTTGTTATGACTTACTGCTTAACTCTAGGCTGGCTGCGTCAATTTGTTGTAGCAATCGTTTTACGTGTTCCGCTACCGTATTGGAGAACGTGACGATGTCGTCCCCATACACGGTTACTCCTTCCTGATTCTCCAGAATGTGAAGCAAAAGACATATGAAGGTGGCTGGAGCGTAGTAAAGACCGAACGTCATCTTAAGGATTTCGTTTTGCTGTCCACTCAAACATAAGTCAGTTTTCGCCCCATCTCTCTTTGTCATCGGCAGTTGCCAGTAACCGGAACGCAGATCTGTAAGGTATATTATACTGGCTTTGTGCATTTGTGCAAAATGTTCTTCCATTTGAGGCACCAAGAACGCATGTTTGATTTTCACTTTATTCAGCCGTCTGAAATCGACACAAAATCGATAGGTTCCATCGGATTTTCTTGTCAGCAGGACTGACAACGAAAGTGGACTTTTTGTCCGTTAGATTGTTCTCTTCTGCAGCATGTTCTTTAAAGGCTTCTCCAGTTTTGGAATCAACTCGAGTGGTGTTCTGTGGTCTACTGGTCCGCATTTTACACCTAGCTGTAGGTCTGTCTAATGTTCTGTCCACCTGCAGGATCCGTACTGGTCATCAGTATTAGTGAATAAGTGAGCGAAATCACTAACACATTGCTTGATAGATTGACACAGACACTCTGGTTGAGATTTCGCAGCGATCCTACCGAAGGGGCATTACTTTTTCGTCTCTTTGCGTAGAATTTTACTGTATCACCATCAACATACAGCTTGTTCTTCCCTTGGTCTTCGTTGGCCTTTAGTTGACGTAGCAGATCCGCATTCATTATCGTCTCCCTCTTATCGTCACTTACTAACAAAGTATGCCATAGCCTGGCACCACATATTTGAGTTTTCAACATTCTGAGTCCCCAGTATCTTCAACCCCCTAACCGCAACTACACTCCAGATACTGGACTTAACAGATAGCCTTAGTATTTTGCTTGTGATTGACGCCCCAGCCCCAGGGATCTTTTGTTCTCTCCATGATAACACTTTTACCCCATGGAAGTACCCCACTGAAGAACATGAAGAGAAACGTCCGGTAGAATAGTGGCGAGCAAAGTGCACCAAAACGTAATAAATGTTGAGAGTAAACCAAGGGTTCTTGAGTGTCCCAAAACCCGGCGCTATAGAAACGGTACATTGTCCGTTGTCACTCTCGTTCCTTAGTGAACTCCCAAATCAGTGCCGTAAATGTTTCTTGAGATGAGGCTGTTCCAACTGGCTGTTAACTCAAGACAGACAGCTTTTGCTTGTCCGTTGAGTAGTGTTTCCAGTGCTGTCAAAAGTTTTGTCTCGCTTTTTATTTTGTTGCATGCCGCAATCGCTTCGAATTCCGACAGCCACTCTTCCACATTTCCATATGCGGATGGGCTTAGCCAGAACAGCTTCATCGCGTTGTGTTCAGGAAACCGTGCCGATATGACAAAAAGTCATCCAACAGAGCACGATATTTATGGTCTAGCCCGCACGTTCTCATGCCACGCTCGCGTTTTTGAACCGGAATTCCAGTGCACAACTCAGCGACGTTTTCCACTTTCACGTCGTATTAATATTCATCTGGTACTGTGAGCACGCCTGGCGCTTTCGGTCGTAACTTTTTACTTGTCGTTTCTTGCCGGTTGGTCTCATTTCTTTGAGCTTCTGCTTGTCCAGTCACCCGTCATATCCACAATTTACCTACTTTGGGTTATTACCACATCTTACAACCGCGTGAAGATGTTTCACTGAGTGTTGAGATACTTGCGCCTCCCATTTGGTTGTCTAACGCAATAAGATCAACCTTTTGATTTGAAGGATTTGACCTAGGTAAAATATGACAAGAGATATTTCCTGCGTTATCTGTATCTTTCTCGTAGTCTATAATTTTGTATTGTCTGGATAGGTTGTGAATGCTGAGGCGATAATTGATGTCGGTACTCATGCAAAAGGAAAGTATTAACCAAAATGTGGTCGATAGGTTGATGAGTATATCCAACAAGATGTGGAAGAGTAAAGAGCATGGACGTCAACTTCTACCTCAAGCGTTCAAGCCCGTATTAATGTGGAGAACCTGTGTCACCTGAAACGGTGAGTTCACTTCAGTCGCACAGTTAACATTCTAGTGATGACTGGAGGGTATCTGTACTATCATCGCCTACGATCAGGGGCACTACGGTGGAACTCACGTTGAATTCAATTACGAGAGATCTGGTACAGTGACGTTCATCATAACTGAGATCACCTTCAACGAAATAAAGGGATTGGAGATTGCTCTACTTGATAATCAACGAGTCAGAATCAGTCAACCGCGTCGCAGACGTATCCACTCAGCGATTTCTATTATAGTGAAATTGAAGTCTACTGCCGTTAGTTAGCTGATGTCACCTATCGGAGAAAACGCCAGTTGACTAGGATGCCGACTGTCAATAAATACGTTCGAACGCAGTCGACCAATTAATACTGTGAACAAATCTACGGATGTGTCACTGATAATCTGGCCGACAGATGTCACTAATTTAGATGCGACTGCATTATAAGATAATCGAGTGTCCGGTTGAACTCGAGTGATTGACTGATTTATTCCAGCAGAACCCCTACTAAATTGACGATTTCGCCCAGCTACACCTCATGAGTGGAAATTCCATCCTGACTTCCGTGTATTCCACGATGAACAGCGTGACTGTTTCTACCGGGGTGATCGATAGTCCACATCATCTGATAGGTTTCATATGAAGCGGTGGTACGGCTGGATAACTAAGTCCAAATGTGTGGTTTCCTTTCTCCTGGTGTGACTTTGTATCTCAGCTGATAGTGGGCCTGTCGCACAGGATGATAACTTTTCTGTCGAAGGATGGATTCCATCAGGATCACAAATGTTACATAATAAGTTCTAGTGGGTAAACTCACTATTTACACAGACTTTTGAGTGCCCCAAACTGACAAAACGGACAAACGGTTGATCCGTGCTCCAGCGCGTAAATCTTCCCCCACATTTAGAGACGATTTTGGCCGTAAGTCGCATATTAGAGATGAAACGACTAGTGTCCCATGAGTTGCAGAGCATTGGGCTTCCCCATGTCAAATATTTGTGTTAGCCACAACCCATCTGCGTTTGTTCACATTGTGAAACGGTAAAATTGTATGGGTTACGATGTGAATCATGCACACGACCTACTGCTATTTACATTAGTCATGTTCACCGTAAGCTGGTTTCTTTGCACCAAGTTTAAATGAGAATCACTGAATCCTTCATAGACCGCGTCATCCGAAATAATTGGGCTGGACTTGGAATAACCCATCGTCCATATAATTCTGCCACGTTGACAGTAATCTAAGGAATCAACGTTCACACTCGTTGACCTGTTAATCCATTCATTACTCAATCAGCCACGCACAACGCATCTGTCATCGCCTAGGACCCACCACACGCTACGGATGAGTTACTATTCTCCCGGTGGGTGATATCCAGTTATTGTTGACAATCCATACATTTTCGGCATGTGTTCTGTTGTATCCCAGACCCCACGATTATTGAAAGGTTGTTAGGCATGATTAGTTAGCACGTTCGCTGTGATCGGAGTAGATTTAAATTCCGCTGACCGCGGAGTAATGCATGGGACTTCTGCTCAACCATAAAGAGATTCTGACTCTCGCGAAATCTGCTAGGCCGGTTGCAATTCCAGTGAGATCCGCATAAGCAGAAAAGACTAATTTTCATACCAACCTAAGGTAGAGCCTGTTCTCAGATGGCAGGTAACAACAATACCAAAGAACGACCTGCTGACTGCAGCAAACTGGGAGACCCCAACTTCCTCGTCCGCCAGACACATTCTAACAACCAGTCAACTAGTTCATGTGGTCAGTTCTTCCAATCGAGCGTTGAGTATTCGTAATCCAAAGTTGTTAGCGACTAGTGAAGAAATGAGCAGTCCGCAGTGAGTAGTTGGGCGGTGTGAGCTATTGCGGCTTGAAATCTACGTAGAATACTTCGTTTGAGGCTGTTGTGAGGTTACTGACGCAATGATCTTGACAGCATGGCAGGTGTGGCACCATTATCGAGCTCTAACAAGAACGAAGCTAGAGTCTAGTGTCTTTGCCCAATAGTAGCTGGGTGGAAAATTTGTGAAAATGTAACGGTTGTGACCAACTATGAAGGGTGCGCAATGCACATATTGTCAGTCTCATAACATCTGTCAGTGTTACCTGCAAAGAAGTGCTTATATATTCATTCTCTTTATAATAGGATTGGCTGTACACTTCGTGTGCAAACGATGGAAGCCATTTTGTTGTGCAATTCATTTGTGGTTTCTACGTGCAGTTTTGTAAAAAGTTTCTTTCGTTCATGTGATTGACTAGTGAGAATAAGTTGGAGTGCTAGTATCATCCGATAAGTCTTCACCTCCTTGGAGAAATCATTTTAAGTTTAATGAACCCAACCATAACTAGACGAACGGCGAGAAGCCTTGTGCATTTATTGCCGAGACTGCCTTCCATTCATTCAAGTAGCTTCTGATACGGAGGGTACAGGTACGTTTTCATGTCCTGGTTCAAGAATTTGTGGTCACAATGTTTAAACTACACAGTTTAGTCTTTATCACAAGGCACAGATGCAAAACCTTTCGCGTGAAATCCCTTAGAAACATGTTTTATTTGGTTTTTGTTTCTATACAAGCAGGTGATAGTTATTCTACTTCGTCCACCAATGTGACTGTTTCCTTTGAACGGATCAGTGAATAAACTTATGGTGTGACCTTTTGGAAAACTCCGGTCGGTTATTATCATCCTTTCGAATAGTATTATTTGGCTGTTTGGCTGTTAAATGATATTGCTACAACGTATTTGTATGTCAGGCTCTAACTGAGTGCTTTGCTTTCCAAATTGTCTATCAATAATCTGTGTCTCATTAAGTTGGGTGCAGGTGAACAGTCTACACTTTCTATTTCTAACGCGAGAAGTAAAACTTCCAATTCCCTTTTGCACCGACAAGACTGGTGGTGCCGAGGGTTAAACAGTTTTTGAAAGGAACACGCAGTGGAAACGTTAGTTGTTCCAGACATCCTCTGGTTGACCGGTATACAATTTGAACGGCGTTCCAGTCTCGATATGCATGAGATTTTCTACGTGCATAACAAATAGCTGTTCCTTCTCCATCTAGTGCGAACCACAGTAGTAGTCTTCAGTCCAGACTTTTGATGTTTTGTGGTGAAACCAGTAGTTTAGTAAACTTCTTTTACAAACTGTTCACTTCGTCAGTACTTCATTGCTAGCGAATTTGTTCTGATTTTTAGATGACCTTCAAAACTCTCAGTGGCTTCTTTTTAGCGGTTTCCTCAGTTCGCCGTGTCATCTTCTCAGCTAGCTGTCTGGTGATCGTCGTTCCCCCTCACATTTGTGCTTGAAGTAAACAATGCCACGTCAACCGGTTATTGCTATGTTGGAAACATTCTCCAAGTTCATGGACCGTTGATATCCATGTTCCTATATAATCTATGCTTTATCTTCTGAGCCAATGTGTTTGTCATTCATCTCACAATATGTTGAGTGCTTCTACTTGCATATGCTTGGCCAACCCTCGAATATTCTTCTGGTTGACTTTTCTCCGATGCGAGTTCTGTAGTAGTGGGCTGTAATTTTGGTCATATGTCTTAATCCACTGGTATTCACACAAAACTTGAAACAGTACATTGCCTGCATTTGCCTCGATGTGCGCACGTGAACCAGTGCCAACAATTGGAATAACGATTTCCAATTATCCCCTGTTGGCAGATAGCCAATCGTTATCGGCCCAGTCGTCCAGTTGTGTCAGTCTGTTCGCCTGTGATTGCTCAGGTGTCGTTTGCATACACCTCATTCTCATTCCTTAGAAATATGAACTCTGATCTTCATCTGTGCAATAAGATTTGCTGCAGAATGCTTTCTCAAGGTCTCACTCATGTGCCCGTCTTTTTCTACATGTCCTGGAGCAGTCGATTTACGTTACATCTTCATCTGTCATTACCGACTGCCGTAAGAGAACGTTGGAAATGAAATGAACCCACGTTTCTAGTCAGGACTCTAGCGCGTTTCGTTCGAAGCCATTGTACTGTGAATGGAGTAATCTTAGTTGACTGTGGAACCTTGCATTTTCTATCCGTGTTCCACTCAAAAATGAACCTATTGTCTGCTGGGGCACCCTGACCGGTAGGTGAGGTTTTACTAATGTTCTCTGAGTTCGCTCCCGAACCACACTTGTTACTCTGAGAAAAACGCCTGAAGACTCGTTCTCCTTATTTGTTTGTGACAACCAGTCTGTCATCTTATTTGCTTCCCCGTCAGATTGCAAGGATGTAGTCTTATAGGTGAAGTCCTCAGCAGGCCAATCTTTTGGCACTGGTTTCTGATACCCTTCTGTGTTAGAAGCACTAACCCAACAGGCATTGTCTCCATTCATCCAGCACCCAAACTATCTCTACACACTCTTTCTCAGTAGAAAAATAGTTACGCTCTGTGTGAACTAAAACCTCATTCGAATAACTGATGACTTTTTAGATTTGTTTGAGAACCTACCCAGTGCCTGGACTACTGGCATCCGGTGATACCGTGAAACAGGCCTTTGTCAGATGCGGTTTCAGTTGTTACACATTTATTCTATTTTTACTCAGGTTAATTACTTTTCACGTTCTATCCGTTCATTTAAAGCTTCTGATTTGTCACAGTGTGACATGCAGTGGGGATGTGATGATGTTGATACTCTTTTCAGACCGACTACTTCATCCTGCGCTATTGATTCCTCGTTCATTTTAATAATTTCTTCGAGCGATGAAATCGCTTCCCTCCTGTTTAATTTTATGGTCCAGATGAGCCACTGGTATTTTCAAGATTTGCAACTTGGGTGCACTTGTACGCGAGAGTGACATCCAAATAAGATCAAGCTGAGCTGTATGTTCCAGCTGTGATTGATGTGACATCGTCCATACACACAACTTCATTGTTCGACTCTTTTAACTTTAGAAATTGGGGAATGCTCCTGACAGGCTGAACGGCATGAACGCCAAACTTTCCCGACCTTTCGGTTTACCAATAATTTGAGAGCAGGTCAATCGCCATGAGTAAAGTCGAGTGTTATAACTTGTCAAGGATGTCTCGGACTGATGTCGCTGGAGCAAATGTGTTGCGTGTTTATTGTCCAGATCTCCAAAATCCAAGTAGGACCCAGACACCCTTGTTGGTACTCCTCACAAAAAGTCTGACATAAAATAGGATGTGTTTTCCAATTACAGAAGTTGCCTGTTTCTGTTCCTTTCTTCGTAGGCTGAAATCAATTACCTCTTTGATGGTTAGCTCGTACACGACAAAGCATCCAGCTCACTGCTAGTGACTACCAGGTTATAGTAGTCAGGTGTTTCGACCTTGTTTCGACCCGATTCCCTGACTATGATTGTCTGGGAATCAAATTCACGATCCTTGGGTATGCGGCTACTTGCAGTCTGGACACTAATCCACGGGGTTCCAAGCACCGGAATTAAACCCTACTACAAATTAACTTTGCTGGTGATCATTGGGACCACCTATTAGAATCGCCAATTGCTATTCGTTATATCCTTTGTCTAATTATCATTGACCATTCTCCCTTAGATGGGTCATTACCGTATTTTTCAGGTGGTCCGAATCTCTTTGATATTAAGGGATTTTGCCTTCCAGATGACTACAAGATTTATAGGGGGTTATCATCACATGCGAACAGACGCAAATCTGCTGATATCTGCATTGTGATGCACTGCAAATCTACATCTGATTGATCTGTGGGATTTATGCGCGATCTTGACTCGACTACACACACATCCGCCCTGGCTTTTTCAATCGGAAGCGCAGTGCCCGACGATAGGAATTGTTTTAGTTTCTCGTACATTTCCCGTTGAGTCTAGTCTCCAAACCGCTGATGTAAACCCATTAGACTAGCTGGAATGTGGTGCGAAAAAACTTGCTACATCCTCTTGTGTGAATGGCTGGGAGGGAAAACTTTCAACTGCACACATCAAAATGGATTAAGAGGCCACAATGGAAGGCCATATAAATTTAATTTTTGAGATCCACTGAAACTACTGATTTCCCAACCCAGGGTGGCGGCGCGCTGGAATAGCATGTCGCTCATTACAGGTAATGCTTCTTCACTGAGCTGTTATGCCAGCCGGTAGACCAATAAAAATACAATGTTACGAGCAGTTTGTACTGTTTTAGCTGGACGATCAAAGAGCGCGGCCTCACAAATGGCTTGTGACGGGCATGGGTTCGAATGACCTCACCCAAATGTCATGGCAAACCAATCTGCAAGCCTCATTGAACTTGCCTGCACATGTTCCCTAACAAACTTGTTGAATTTGTCATGTATGTATTCAAAATGCTCGACTCTTTAAAACGTAGCATTCAGTAAGTAACTTGTCTCGATGATGGTGACATTTTACCTCACACATCAAGGGAGAACGTGAGCTACAAAAACTGCTGTTTTTATTCGAATAAGTCCTAGCACAGAAACTTCATACAATTTTACCGGATCACTAGTAGTTAGAATGCGATAATGTAGTCCCTTTCCTTTATCAGGTTCCGCCATTCAAGAAGCAGTACACATAGGGAGTTATACAGCGTCACCATCCTAATGATTTACATCCAAAAAGATTGAGGCACACACCATGTGGATGAAAGTCGTATTGACTTAGAGTGATCAGATTCATGCCATCACAACCGTGCTTCTACTGGAAAGTTTACTCTGTTAGTCGATTTCCCACAAATCGCCTATTTCTGTATCGAACTGTTAACACTGTTATATTACATCTCAGCATTCAATACCTGGTCATCATCCAGGCAAATGTAATCACGGTCCTGCACTTCGTTGCAGAGACCTCACACGAAACATGATCATTCATCCTCGGTTGTGAAAATAGTTTCAATATAAGAATCGTTGGTAGGTGAATCATAAATGCTGATCTAAATATGCTTATCCTCACTACCTGGAACATAATCATCACTGGCGTTTGTATATTCCCGATCGAATTGGAAGTTGTGT
The DNA here is from genome assembly GCA_008508345.1 of Paragonimus westermani. Taxonomy (NCBI): domain Eukaryota; kingdom Metazoa; phylum Platyhelminthes; class Trematoda; order Plagiorchiida; family Troglotrematidae; genus Paragonimus; species Paragonimus westermani. The sequence goes on from QNGE01004292.1 coordinate 37,152, forward strand.
GAGAATTCGGTCGGTTAACTGACACGATTAGACGGTTGTGAATTGGCGACTCCAGAAGGAGGGTTCAATGCGGAATAGCTAAAGAATTCAAGTGTGCTAGTCCGATAGTCCAAATTATGCGTGCTAATTAGCTCACCAAACGAACACACACTTCTGGGTTGTTCATGATTTTTCTTACCGAGCATTATGTTCCATCAGCACATCCGTAGTGCACGCTGTCCGGATTAGACAGTCGAAATTGCACGCCGATGCACGCTTGGTGGTTGCAGATAGACTTCGAGCTCGTAAGAGTACCGTATGTGCATCACGTCTACGCGATGATAATGTGCCTCGTGAGAGCATTGTAATTCAGATGAAGCGTGAATTTGGATTTCAGTCAGAAGTTTCACAGACTGCAACAGGTATGTGACGCGCTGTTAGCCTCATCAGTACTAATGCATCAATTGTTCCTGACTGACTCAGTCGGCACTCTGCTCTCTTGCGATGAGCAGTGTTGTGGGCAATACAGTTTTCAGGTATTTGATTGCAGCATGACAGGTCTGAGCATGCCCGCCTGCCTTTGATGGGTTCTCCGATTTTTCTCTTGCTAGTTACTTACCTTTGTGAACAAAACCGTATTCGCTGAGCAGTCCTTGTTTTCTAGTGTCGAGGCTAACAGGGAGAAGCAAGCATACTGCCCATTTCAGTTTCCGAAATATTCGTGCCGATTTTTCCTAAACCATGCGTATTCTCCTCCGCACGTACTCGGTAATCAATTCTGGTACTTGTTTGTCTGGTTGTATCACTGTTATATTACATCCATATCTAAGCAATCTTCATGAAGTTGACCGTTGAGTGCGACCTTCCAAAACAAACAAAAGAATTCAGCAGCTTCTGCAACCACTCATCGTCTATCATGCGTGTGTTCCGAAAGCATTCCAGAATGTTTGTAACCATAGTGTATTCGCCAGCTCAGATCGTTTGACAGTTGTTATTCACATTCCTGGTTGTCTCGTTACTCACCGTTACTCTATATTTTAGACTTCCGGAATGTATGGAACGGCTGATGTTATTCTGAAGAACTGTTCGGACGACTGTTCAACAGATCTACTCCTTAGTTCTCAACCACCATTTACTGATGGACATTTTATCTATGTGTCCTAGCAATAATCCTCGTTCATGCGGTTGTCCATTGGTAGTGACCGCGTATCAAGTTCAGTGATACCGTCTGTGACCACTCCCCACGAGCATACTTTGTTTGCACAATCCTAGTGCATCACTGTGGGGAAATTGATTTAACGACTCGATTGAACATGATCCTACTTACTCTGTGACATGCATCTGTCTCATCCGTAAACATGATGTACAGTCAGGCGGAGTGAGGTATCCGAGAGGCGTAATCGACTACGAAGACTGTGGGCGAGTGTGGGTGGTTTTTAATTTGGAAATGATGGGAACACACTGGTGTCAGCTTCAACGTTGTTTATACCTGTGCGGTTGTGTAGACCGAGGTTGTTCTCGATTGGCAACTCCCTCATCATGTTTCTTCATCTTGGCTTGCATTTGTCACCCGTATTTGGTATTCGCATGCGTCATATATGTTGTACACTTACGACCACATTGGGATGGATTGATGTTATCTGTTTACGGTATCAGTGGCTGAATGTTTACACTCAGATATAGGATTCCCTCTCGGCGTGACTGCATTTTTGCATAGTTCCTTCACGAGTCACTGGAAGACTGTTTGGTGTAGTGTTGATGTCTCTTGGTTTAACTGTTGCAATTGCTTATATCATAAACCGAGTCCGGGGAGTCTTTGTGGGTTTGCGCGTAGTTGGGTGTATGTGATTTACTCAGCTGTCATAGTTTCAATATAGTTAACCTCATCCTGTTACCACAGAACTCTCACAATTCCACACTTTTCCATGGATGCGATATAATCAGGCAAAAATAGTTCCGCTCTCCTGCGGTCAACTCTGGTTTGCCTGCTGTACTCTCTGTGCAGTACTTCAACGCATCCTACATTATGTTGTCGTCCGCCTGATGCGTGTGATCGTTTTAGCTTGTTTAGTTGCCTGTTGTCCTATGCGCGCTAACAGCGCGGTGCACACTCCCAACCTGTCCGTGCGTTTGACATCTGGTTCCTTAACCCCACACAATCAATCCCGCTTGTCGCCATTGCTTAAGCATTTGCCAGATTGTTTGTAACTTCTGCATAGTATATTTTTAACCTATTATTCGTTCGCATTTTCATTGCGCGCTTAATTTCGGTTACGCATACCTGGGAATTGTATAGTTAATTCACAAACGCAGCAAGCCGCCATTTAAAAGGATGGAGGTTACTGTTGTTTTTTGTGAATATTCCTGAATATGTAGTACTTGGTAGTTACAATTATTCTTATGCCAATAAACACAGAATTTGGTGTGCGCAAGTATCATTGTCTTCCTCTAAACTGCACATTCCCAAACATTACAGTAATAATGATCTAGTATCCAGACTGAGCGTGCACAAGTTTATTAATACAATGATGCAAAATGAAGGCGTTTCGTTATGCCACAATCCACAGCAAGTTCTACGACATTTGGTTAAAGCATGTGATCGTTTAACTTCCTGGAACGGATTGGTCATCTTGACAGCAGACGCAGCCTGGATTTTTAATCCAATGTGATATGTTACGAACTTCTACGTCCACTTTGCTCTACTCATGAGTAGCAAGAATAGTTTGAAAATATAACTGCTCCTCTACGGTTCCATTTACGCGTTGTCCGTTGCCGATCAGCATATGAAATATTTAATGCGGTCGTTTATTTCTCTGTTTGTTTATTAGTGCACTCCCTTCCACATTGCTTTGCCGATCTATCTGTTGAGTCTCGACAAAGGAAAATTGAGTGACTCCTACAGCTCGACCTAAAAGACAACACATAAGTCAGAACCTGGCGTTCTCGACCGCTAAACAAAACTTGGATACGGGTGACTTGATTAACCCATTTCGATCGTTCATTGCGGTGTTACGTAATCGAAACCCGAAGCTGTTAACATTCACAAAAGCCATGCAAATCGAGCAGAATCGACCACTTTTCTGTGCACGAAAGTTGTCGACGTAGTCAGTATCGTTGCCTTGGCATTAATCGGGATACTGTTAGGGTGAATATTATTTAATTGCTGTTGTCGTTTTCATGCGCCTTCTGTGTCTAATCGATGGTTTTATGTATGCGGCCGATGAGGGTGAACGAAATGCTATCATCCCGCAATTGCCCTCGTTTTATTACCATCGAATGGCCAAGTGTGTAATTCAGGAATCCTTGTGTGAGATCGAACAAGACACAACAGTGAGATTGCGATACTTGTTATTCACATCAACCGTCCATGTCAACTGCGTCAATGGCGACAGATTTAATGATAATTTCAAATCAGAACCTATCAGAACGTCAAACTACCGTTGTCGTTCGAGGCACTATGACACTGAGGATAACTGTTATATCAAGGGTGATTGCCCATAAACCAACACTCAAAAATGCATTCATGAAGTTCATTCACTGTTACCAATTAATCGTCTGTCGTAATTAATGTTGTTGATTAAAAACAGGGTTGTAACAATATAAGAACCTGTTTGTGCATATGTTTGTAGTTCCTGATGAAAAGGTAGCTAGAGACCTGCCTGCTCATGCTCGCTCCTTTGAATTTTTAAGGGTATGTATTTTATCCTCACCCTGGTTACGCGCTCAGCGGCTTGACTCAAAACCGAGAAACGAGAACAGACGTGGCAATACCGTTTTATGGAAGAGTTAGACAAACCTAGGCCACAGAGGCTCGAACTTTATAGGTGGAAACGATAACCATAATTGGCCGACAGACCCAGAGTGAATCAAATGAAACAGTCACATATGGCAATCGCGGCGTCAGAACAAATCACGTTACAGGGGGTATCAGAAATCAATGTGAGAAAACAGTCCAGATAGCGTACGGGGGTTCGACCGCACTGTTGCAATCTGATTGGCCGAGTGGAACCATACCACCACCCACGACCATACCATCCGAGTTGGGCCGGCCGATCGAAGTGGCGCGATGCGTCCCGGCTGTTTCGTTAGGTGATGCGCCTCCTAACAGTATATAACAGTTATTGAGGAAAGTTATTATTCATAGATTGCCTCCTGGAACCTATCGACCCATTGCAACAAAAATTAAAAACGATTATTGTCACTGGTCCTCGAAAAACTTATTGTTATATTGAATACTGTGATTTACATTCAACCTTTGTCCACATCTCTTGATATTTCATATTTTGTTTGGTTACACTGACGGCGACATGCGTCAGCTCCAGCAGTGTTGCGGTTCGACTGACTTTCAGCAGAGCAATGAACATTTACGCTCGGTACGGTTACAGTATATCGGTACGAAACAGTATGTGCTGCAATATGTGCCAGAATTGGTACCATTTCGTATGCGTTGACCTCAAGGGAGACCAGTACAGGCGGACGGTCTCTTTGGACATCAATTTTCTGTGTATGAGTTTAAGTTCAAACGACAGCCAAAACACCACGGCTACTTCGACCGAAGTTGTGCGCATCGCGAAAAGTGAACTAATGCGGAAGAAATGCAACAGAAAATATGAAAATCTCTTCAACTCTGTCTTCCTTTATTTCTTCCATTAAGAGTGTGACAGACAAACACCAGCGGACTCTATCTCGAATGAAACCAAAATTACTAGCTTTAAGTGGATACACAGTCTCTGCTGTCCTTGTTGATTTGCCAAATACTTGAAGACTGATCGAGGACTAACAGTCTGAGGTATGTCATCTGGTGTTTTTTTGATTTATCGTACAAATTATGGACTCTGAAGTGACGTATTATAGCAATGCTACCAAAACCATAAGTGTCGTTTGGCACGTCACAGTTCTGCGGTCTGGTTACTGGATCATGTCTTTCCACTTATTGTCCATATGTCTCATTTGACCACTTTTCTATGATGAAGACAGCTGTTCGCACCGAAGTGTTCAAATGGAGAGGTTTTGTTCTTTGGAAACCTGTGTCATCCTCAAAAATATCGTGTGCAAACTGAACTGGACTAACTATCGTGTCGAGACCAGATCACAGTGGTGGACCGTGACTAAGATGACAGTGTGAAATTCTGGGGGAACACTAGCCGATAATGAAGCCATTTTTGTAATTTACAGAAGAATCATAAGCCGTATGTGAATACCACTGGATATTACTATCTAGAATTGACTACATCTTCTTAATGTACACCTGCCAGTGCCGTCTACATTGTTATACGAGGCGGCTCGTACATCTCATGGAACAAATATTTGGTCTGAATTTTCAAAGGTTTTTTATATATCAGATCTGGTCAACTTATGTCTGTGATCACTGACTCAATGAGTCGTCCGTTAGAGCAACTAAACCATAGTATTCTACTACTGATGCAACAAAAAATGTCATAATTGCTCAGCAATCTATTAGGTATAAGAATGTGCTGATTAACACTGGCAGTGTGCATTGAGTTGTTTTGACGTCGGACTGGAACATACCGATAGAGGTTATTGAAGTGTCAAAAATGAGGCCCTTGTCTGAATCCATCACGAGTGGATATTGCTTCATCAGCTTCATCGACTACAAAATGACCCACGTCCGTCTTCATCCGACAATCAATACTCCTCTAATCAGGTCTATCTGTATGGCTGATGCTTGTATCTTTTTGGAGTCTTGTGTACAGACTTCATACTGTTACATTCTTCAGCGAGTCAACGGACGCTTTTTAAGGGCGGTTTTTAAAAATGATGGAAAATCGTGTGCGCTCTACTGCTTTTTCTTAATGGTTATGAACACTGCCCACTGTAGCAAGCTTTTGCATCAGCCTTCGAGCTGACTCACAGGTAACCACTACCAGTATGCAAACCGCACGTTTCGATTGCTCTGAAATGACCAGTGATGTGCCCAAGAAAACGGTTTTTGCCCAGCCACTGAACCTGACTTTTTCACTGTAGTGTGTGTATGTGCTCGCGTGCAGCTTGCTTCGGCGTGCGATGCAACTGCCAACTCGTCGATGCATTTTGTAAATGCATACATGTGTATGAGTGCAGGTGACCAAGTGACGTGAGTTTTATCCCGATCCTGTCAATAACTTTTTTCATTGGCACACATACGCCGGGTGTCAGTGAGTTCAGATAGGTTGGGTTTTCAAAACGACCTCTGATCATGGCTGTGTGTACGGCAAAAGCTTGAAGACTTATGAACTATACGCATTAGTCAACTAGCGCAAGACAGTCTGCTACAGACGCACGTAGAAACTGTAATGTACCATTCAGTGAAACAAAATATCAAGTCTGACCTGTTAAGAATATCAAACATAATATCCAAATGCAATATCTTCCAGCTGACAAAAAATTCCTCCCATCTCTCTGTGTTTTCCCTGTCTGAAAACGCCAGAGTTGTAATAATTTTCATAGTGCTAGAGAACTTCCAAATATATATGCTATCAACAAGGTCAGTGCTCTAAAATATGAGACCGGCACGGGTCTTCTTATTACTGATTAACTGCTAATGTTTCTAGCAATTAGTGTGAACCATGGCAAATCCGTGCATGTCACGGGCATGTTAAATTAACGGGGTAATCCGGTTACACCTTCTAGTATCCTAGTCTTACGCACGGTCAGAGCTGGATACAGACAGCCTAAAATGGACTGAGGAGAAAAGGTATGATACACACATCTATAGACAGCAAACTTGATTCTACAATCATAACTAGAAACAAGTGGAATAAACAAGCACTTACGTACACAAACGAACGTGACAGTAAAGCGGGAACACCCGATAAATTATCCAGTCCATTCAGGCGGTAGAATATGTAGTACGTTCATGTAACTTACACAAGCGAACAAGGTGCATTACGATGAGAAAAGATGTTGATCATAGGTCGGTTATGGTCTGAGTGGTTGCAACCAACTTAGAATTTCTGGGGGTTATGTAGATGTGGACGCGACGACAATAATAAATGGGAAGGGGCACAACAAACTGATGAGTCCTGTTCATCACCATCATCATAGACACCAATACGTCAGTGGTTCACACTAATGCCTAACTGCCACACAACCATGAGGAAAAAGCGAACCCTATATGTAGGAGAGAAGGAGAAAATAAGGGGACGGGAAGGAACCTAACTACTGAAAATGACTACGTCCATATCAAAAAATTCAGCATCAAGGTGCCTACACCTTGCAAACAACACAACCGAGCTGCAAGTGAGAGTAAGGCGTCATCAGCGAGACAGCTTCCTTACGACGTTCACTGCCCCGCGTCATTAAATGCACTCACTTCACAGACAACTCGACCAAACAACGACAACACGCACGCCACTGAGCTCGATTAGCCGCCATCTCACCTAGAGTCTCCAACCACCGACTCTGTGAGTCGCGAGGACCCCAGCCCGGGAGACGAACTCGACCTACAGTGGCCAACCCCTTCGTGGACGACTTCATTTCCCTACGCCAGGTCATTGCCTGTCCACCTCGCACCTTACACCAGTCGGTCACAGTGCGAGCGAAATAAAAGTATACTATTGTAAATGTGTAAAGTGAGTAGAAAATGAATGTGGGATTAGAATTCACATTTCGTGTGCACGTTTCAAAAGCTAACCGTTCGTAACATTTTTTAAAAGAAAACTTAAATGAATACGTGTAAATTCGTTAACTGATTGATTCCCACTCGTAATGATGCAACGCTCAGGCAGTCATCAACCGTCTGAATTCATTTAATGGCGGTAGTGAGCCAAAAGCGATTGTGTTTACATCTGAAAATATACGGCGGTTGAGTACATAAGACTGAAATGGGCTTCCATTCATTCACTTCCGTGATTGACATAACACAGCACAAGCTGGTGGCCGTTTAGAATGAACACAACAAAGCATGATACGGGCAGTTAGGATGGATTTACTGGCAGTTACCAATTGACGTTCGATGACTGGTTAGGCGCTATTGCAGTAGGATGTACTGTCAAGGGGAAGTACCTGGTATAAATCTACGACCACATGGACAGCCCATCGGCGTCAGTCTCGAGGGATATGCAGTTGATCTAATCTAATGCGATCAAACTCAGCTAATCAGTATGCCTGCGTGCTCCTCACACCAAAGCTTGAAGTGTGCTTAATATCTTGTTGTATAGGCTGGTACCGGCGAGTGTGGGGTTCCAAAGGGGTGGAGTCTACGGATTACTTGGTACGAACTTTGTTGTTAAAGCCAACTCTTCTATATGTTTGTTATATGCTGCTTCAAAACTGTCTGGTGCAAGTGAATTTTTCAGAGCCCCGTTAACTTGTACTATCTTAAATGTCCCGATCATAAACAACTTTCTCCCACGGGGATTTTGGCAGCAGAGTAATTGTGTAGCGTAACGATGAGGAATGACAATCATGCAACATGGCCATAACTCAAAAGAGGTGACGTAATAATTATATGCATAAGATACTTCAGTCTCCTGTAAGAAACAGATTAACATAATCCATAAACTCGTCTACTGCTTGAGGCGAACGTTGCACAATCTGTGTTATGTTAGAAATCTTTACATATTTTTTGTCCTACTCATAAGTAGTTCAGAATGCCTTGAAAATGTGATCCTCCCGCTTTGATCTCGTTTACATGACAAGCATCCATCGACCGGAATATGCACTGTTTAATGCGTTTGTTTACCATAATCTTTGTTTATTTCTCAGTAATTTCCGAACTGTCCGACAGACAGACTATATGGAAGAGGGACTGTTGTGTTATCATCCTCACTCGGAACTGCACAGTTCCAATGTGAATTTCACGCATTCCATTCTAATGATGAAAACAGTTTACCTTATGAAATAAATTGTTTACCATAATCCTTCGACGCTGACAATCCTAGTGGGTATCGTGATGTTCGATCATGCATATCTCCAAAACGGAAGTCTGGATCATTATTTTGCAGTGTGTGAATGTCTGCCTGTGGATTATTGCGGCTCACTTCTGGACACGTATTTTGACTTAATCACACCTGCTTACCATTAGGTTTCGCCGTAGGCCTACAGTACTATTTTAATATATGCCAACTACACGATTATTGCTTTGGTAACCACTATCGCCTGAAAATAGGTTTACTGTTTATTGTTGGTTCAGGACATTTTCAAAGTCACAACGTAAAGTGGCATACATATAACCTTCCCTACAGAGTGTCTTCAGATTTTAAACTGCAACAAACAGTCCATTTGGATTTTTCAACTGGATGGCTTTAGTTTTCAAATCACTGGTTCCTTAAAAGTAACAAAGAGAGTAACTGTATAATCTGTGATGTCATGATTTATCAGGAAGTTATTGCTGTAGTTGATTCCACCAAATATATATATAACTGACAGATTGTTGCCATATCAGAGAGAACTTACGCTTGCAATACCATCACTAATCAATATTAGTGACTGACGGCACTGGCTTTCCATCTGATCCCAATCAATTTTCGGTTCTGTCATATGTTCACACTTCAGAAGCTTCTGATCAAATATACTTACTTTTTCAGTCTTCTCAAAATCACCCTCTTGAGATCGCTGAATTTGCAAAACTCGTTTTTCACTACTTCCCCAAACACGTGTGTGGAGTGGTGCTCGTGCTGGTGGAAATTTCACTTTCCGTCAATGGGGACACAAATCTCACACACGCAGGCGATATATGAAAGCGAATAAAACGTCCAATTCCATGCGTTTCTTAAGTTCTCCATCCCATAGACCATGGCTCTAGCCATGGTGGTGGCCACTCACGAATATCTCGTTGGTTCACATTTTAAAATTGTATCTGAATAACAGACTTTAAATCTTACCCACTCCCAAGACAAACCGTTAGCCAGGTACTCAACAACCGTGCTTCTAGTGTAGAACATTCTTCTGCTATGTATACAAATCACGGCATTTTTTCTCTAACGAAATCCCTTATGTTAAGAAGTAGTCCCGTGGGTTTCTGCCAGCTGGTAGTCGATCATCTCTTTTATTCTACAGTCAATGGACTAACCCAAAACCGAGAAGGAGAATAGACTTGGTAACGCCTTTTATCAGTGAAACGAACCAAAATTGAGCCACAGGGGTTTTAAATGTAAAGGTTAGGGGGTTTACAAGTCACACAGTAAATCCGACGGGACGATCGTATATGGCAGTTAGACGCGGAGTAAATCACTCAACTATACCAGTCGGGGCGTTGAGAGCAAATGACGTTACTAGGCGAATCAGAAAACAAACGCGAGTTAACAGTCCACATAACGCAAAGATGTTGGAGTGCAAGGCTGCAATCTGATCGGCTGAGTGATATCATACCATCATCCCCCACCATACCACCAGAAACAGGATCGACCGACTGGTCGATCGATCGATGTGGCATGATTCATCCTAGGTGCTTCGTTAAGAAATGTGCTTCTCAACATATAGAAAAATACTCTTACTCTGGTAGTTCAGCTATATTCTGAAAACAGATTAACAGTATAAGGCACAGTTCATTGGGGTATTATGTTCGTCAGAAGAAGATTGCAGTTACCCTGACCACGCGGTTATAACACATCAGGTTTATCTTGATTCTTCATAACCCGTTCCTTATAGTGGCTATGAATTGCGAACATCAAAAAACAGTGATCCACACAATATTGCTGTTCGCTAGACCAGTAGTTTCCGTGATAATGTGTTGTGAATGTCTTCTTCGAGAGAACATTAATATGTTACTGAAATGCTCTCCTTGAATATCACTTTCATTTTATCCCATCAACTAATATTTGGCGTGAATGGGCAATGGGACCATACTGCCTCAGTCAGTCATTTTCCTTCAGACCGCTTCAAAAACACGAGTCAAGAATGGTGTACTAATGTCAAGCTTGATTATTCTGCCTTCAGCATATGGATGCTACATACACTTTTGGCGTGCCTAGCCGAGCATGTCGACCGCACATTATTCTTCACCAGCTCCGTTAACTTCAGTGCCGTCTATATTTTTGTCCCTGTGCCACTTACTGATGGTATCCAAATGTGATATTTTGTAAACGGAGTACGTCAACTTGCAAAAGTTTACTAACTGTTATTACCGTTAAAATTCAGCCACCAAAGTAAGGTGTCTGCTCTTACAGGAACGCATATATATATATATATACATATATATATATATAGTGTACGTGTGTAAAGTGTTCAACGTTTGACCAAAAACTATTTCTCATAGCGACTGAAATAAAGTGGTGAACAAATGTGGTCAACAGTGCATTCTCTGAAGTTCAGAAAAATCGGATGTTTTGCGATTCCATTAAGAATCCACTGGAAGACACTACCCAAAAGATATCACATTTATGTCAAATCGTTACTCATGATAGAGTGAACTATATAAAAATCTCTTCCTCTCGCACGAAGACGAAGCTTGTTTTCATTTGTTAGCTACACCAGGAATTATCAGAAAAGACAGTCACGACCAGTTGGAACAGTGCATGCCATAGGTGGTTACATTTCACCTGTAACCTACAAAAGACCAGTGATAAGCATTAGTTTTTACCCATTGTTTCAAATTTCAGTAATCTCATAATCGACGGACATGTTATCCAGGTTGCATTGTGAATTCTCTCTAAGGCTGGATTACAATTTCAGATACGAAATGGAATAACTAATTCAAAGAGACGAAGTAAAAGAAGTGTAATCATCTCGAACACTTTTTAGATACTGTGAAACAAGAAGTTTAGTGATTGTATTTCAGTTACTGGGTGTCCCGACGTGGTATACCTGTCCGTATAGTGGACAGTTTCCACATTTTCTCAGGATGTATACACAGGTTCTAAGTACCTGATTTAGTCCAACTGTTTCATGTGATGCTGCACGTAAATGCTTCTTGTGTTTTTCCCACAGCTATTTCGATGTCAAAAACCATGCTCCCGCCTTATTGCTGAATAATAGCTATGTCTACAGTATAGTGCGATCGCTCGTCCTCAGTACAAGTGAAGAAAGTAATCTTGTTTTCTTCTCATAGATACGGTGTATGCCACATAACCCTCACAGACAATAGCCACCTTCTGATGACTTGAATCAAATCGAGTAAAACTACCAACTTCATTCGTGTTTATCAGCTCAAAACAAACGTCGAAGGAAAGTTGGTCGTGCCTAATGTGAGGTCAATGGCGCAGTGGTCAACACGGTTGCCTCATGAATGGAATGGCCGGAGTTCACATCCCGACCGTGGCAAGGATATGTACTTCTGACGAGCTCTAATGAGAGCGAAACTCGAGTTTAGTGCTTCTTTTCGAAAGAGGCTGGCTGGAAAGTCTATCTGAATGCGGAGACTGCGATCAAATGTGAGTGATGATCAACTTGAAAATAAACCAAATCCCTGACTGCTCATCAGAAAGCTTAAGGTTTTGTTCGGTTTTCAAATCGAAGTTAATTCTTTTCTCCCTAATCCCTTATTTGAAGCAGTAAGTTTTGCTACAATACTGAATTAAATCATGTCCTGTGTTTTGCTGATCCTTCTTCGAAATTTACCTCATACGACTGAAGTCTCTAATTGTACCCGAGAGACAAGTGTTTTACATTCATACTAGCCTACCATCTGGCCAACCAGCATTGGTCGAATGGACGCACGCTTCATGATGTTGTTCTGGGTTTACACCGGATACGTGATATGTGCTTGAAGCCACAAGAACCTCACCGCACGCCGCTCGTGGTCAGAGTTGTGCACAGGCGTCCTCTGGCCTTAATCCTTCTGACAGGCTGATCCGGCAACGGATTCCACCAAATGTAGGATAGTTCCCGTAATCAGTGTTCTACTTGTAAGTAGTTTGATCGATTTGTTAACCTAAAAGAGACCCAATCATTCGGCTGTCTGATTGGCAATGGCTAACGAAAGGAATTCATACTATGTGTTCTGTTTCGAGTGCATCGTACTTAAAACAAATATAATTACCATATATTCAACAAGGATTGCGTATGCCGAAACTGTTAAGGTAGACAATACTTCTTGGGCTCCCAGCGGCAGAATTTTTCCATCCATGCTGTACGGCTGCTCATTACGCGCAGATATGTAGTGGAACTCTTAGCCATGATAGCTTGCATACCCACTATCAAATAGCGATAACCCAGTGATAGTCAATGAAAAGGTCAAGACAACCGTTTGGGTCTTCATTGCTCTGTTTGGTGTACAAGCCTAATGCAGTGAGTCTCCTCTGGACCGGGTCTCGTCCTGTTCCATGTTGCTGTCAACGCGTCTTTCCACTTTGTCCAACATGATACATCACCGGGGTATCGAAACCTCGGGCAAGTGCCTTTTTCGTAGATTGGTGTTGTGTAACGCAGGTGAAATCGAGTGACGGGTTTTGGCGTAGGTCATATGAGACACCAACTTTCTACGCCGGAGTGTTAATAGAAAGTTATCTGTTACCCTAAATTAGTGGTGGGGGTTCCGGCCAATTAGAAGAAGGTCAGCGGTTGCTGCCCTTATTCGCTCTACGTTACAAATTTCGTTTACGAAACGTGTATAATCATGGAGACTGTGTTTTAATAAATCCAAGGTTTTATTCGGTAGCTTCAGAGGAAGGTGAAATTCACTTTCTCATCCAAGCGACTTAGCTGCTTGAGTTTTTTTGACTGTTCATTTTACTTTGTTCACTCGGAATCGGACTGAAGCTCGTTGTAAAATTCACGTTTGATTTGACGTACGTTTAAAAAATGTTGGAATCTGGACTCATAAGACTTACCGATTGGGTTGCAACAGCATGTCACACAAACCAAAACGGTTTGGTTTTTTCATAATTTTTCCGATCAGTGTGTATGTTTGTGTTTTTTTGTTTGTTTTCTCTTCTAGCGATTGCTGCGAGCACAGACACGGTGCGGAGTGTGAAAGAAGATACGTAATTGTGCGCGTGGAACAAGTCCGTATATGGACAGTTTGAGAGCGTGGCTGAGTTTGGCGAGGTAGGCGACATGGATTTGTCTAAGTGTGTTTTGCGTTTCAGCACGACTGGCGTCGATGGTTTAGCCGTTGGTGTTAGGTAAGTCTATATCGGGTGATGGTAGATGGCATTCGGGGTGTTGGGAGTGGCGGTTGAGTAACCTGTAGTTCCACTACTGGTGATCTAGTTCGGGGTTTGTGTTTGTTTAGTGTTATTGAGGCAACAAGTCGGACAAACACCACGTGGTATCAGCAAGTGAAGAATTGTTTTGCGAAGCTTGCAGTGGAAATGAATGGAGATTCCAAAACTGTACTTGCCTGCGTTGCTCCATGAACCCGGATCCAGTAGCATCCCAAAACTTTGTTTGCAAATGTTTTTCTTGTACACTGCAAACGGAACCGTTCCGACCGTATGCCGCGTTTGTCCACAATATCTGATTAGACCCGTTGCTGCTTGACTGGACTGTCATTCATCGGTTGCGGTTGGAAATTTCCGGGAAAGCGTTCAGGTGAGGGCATCCGTGTATGTGTGTGCTGAAGACACTTTACTCTCACTTCCAGCTCAGTTGTTTGTTTGCAAGGTGTAGGCACCTTGATGTCGAATGTGTGATTACAGACAATTATTTTCAGTAATTAGAGCCCTTCCCATCCCCTTCTTTCTTCCTTCTCACTTCCTATATAAGGTTTGCTTTTTCTTCATGGTTTTGTGGCATTTAGGCGTTAGTTTGAATCACTGATGTATTGCTGTCTATGATGATGATGATATCAATTAACTATAATAAACAACAGTCACGTCTGGAGTACACAATATTCACTCAATTTGTCGGCTTATCATTCCGGTCACTGTACTCACAAAAATTTCGGGATTCGTAATAGTGCATACTAAGTAATCGTTTGCAGATTAACGGCACAACGAGAACGGTTAAGTCAAAACAAGATTGGGTCCTGACGCGATGTGACGGTTTGCGCTTCTCGATAATCTATTGGGCTAAATTGTACGGTATGGCGACCACGCCAAAATGCCATGCAGCCCAATAGGTAGAAGTGTGCAAGCCACCGTCTCCTGACGAAGCTTGCGATGTTTATTCTGAAAAAGTACAGGTCACGGTACACTGTCACCCACCCGCTGTCTTGTGTTACAAGCTTTCGAGCCGAAGGCTCAGGTTGAGAACCCTAATCGTTCTGGTGTCTAGGTCTGAGTGTCCTGGCACTATCTGAGCCCACATACAACCACGAATGATCACAACACAAATAATTCCATACTGCTTCGGCCGTCCCGCATTACAAACCGGATCGCCCTATTTGTTGTTTGCGGCAGGGTGGATAGGCGAAAACATGCTACTGCCGATCTCCCCCCACTCTCTTATCAACTTAAGCTCCCAGTCCCCTTCCAAACCCATTTCTATTGGTTACTCTGCACGTTCTATATCAGATGTAGCTAATCACAGTAGCACTGTGTCGGTAAGTCTAATCTCTTACCACTCAGCTTCAGACCTCCGTCGTACATTGATCAAACCTAGAATGTGAACTGATATAGGTGCTTTCAACATTCGCACCCTAAAACAGATAGGTCATCAAGCCGCTCTCATACGAACGTTAGACTCGTTGACTGTCGATGTTGTGTTTGAGGGGCTTGAATCCAGAACACTATTCAACGTATGAAACTAACAGCGCCCACACTGACTACGTGATATTGATTGCACATTTTGGGTGACCCCACAATCACCATTACCGGTCAGGGTGTAGTAAGTGTAGTCCTTAGACGACGGTCGCAGTCGCATCAGTATATTGATTGGATTCCTGTTAACAGCAGACTTTGTATAGTCCGCTTGTTTTGTTCACATTATATCTTCTTTGTACCACTTCGTAGGTTTCGGTGCATGCTGTTCTCGAATGGTTTGTTGACAGCTCGCAGAAGGTCACATCGTTGTTCGTTACAGCGACTAGACGGATTTGATTTGCAGCAATACGGTTTATATGTTTGTTCACGGTTCTGTTTGAGTGAATACACAGCCTTCGGAGCAAGTTTTGATCATTTGGCTGTGTCGTTAGTAGATTTAGGTACAGGTGCACTAATGTGTTGTGTGACTGGTCGTTACCGTGGCATCTTGTTTAGAGCGGATTTCCCCAATAACAGCATGACTGAAAGAGATGTGGAAATGGTTTATATAAGTTGAACCGAAGTTGATTACTGATAACAGTCAACACACAGGCAATCCAAGTGTGCTGGTGATACACACCATACCTCGGTCGACCGATCATTAGACGCGAGTTTCGCTCTTGTTAGGGATCGTCAGTAGTGTACATCCTTGCCACGGCCGGGACTAGAACTCCGGCTACGCTTTCATGAGGCAACCGTGTTGACCATCGTCCCACTGACCTCACATTAGAGCAGACTGAATTATCATATGTGAACGCTCACTCGTGTTCACTTGTGAGTACTGCTCCGATTGTCCAATCGGCTGGAAGGGAGACACAGCAACTGTCCTGTCAATTCCAGTGGATGCCCCCTCGATTAGGACTTCTGTGTGAGCTAAACTCACGGGAATCATTAACTTGTTGAACGGTGTTGTTTGTTCGGCGAGCTTTTGGTTTGTAAGGCGGTTGGTTTTCTTGTGTCGTGCTATTGCGTAGCCTCGTCAGGATAATGGATGTTGTGCTAGCAGACTGTTCGGTCGGTTCACGGAGATGTGATCGTGCTGCGTGTGTTTTGTTTTGCGAGTGTAGCTTGTGTTGTATTGTGGACGTGGTGTTTATTGGTTTCTGTTTAGTTGATTTCATTCTGATTGAGTTGGGTATGCGCTGGTGAAGTGTATACGCATTCTCGGGGCTCTTAATGTCGTGTTGATTTTTGTGTCGCCTACGTCAGGACACTCGTGAAGATGCGCATGTTGTGTACCTGTGAAATCAGGTAAGCGACATTGACCGGGCTGAAAGTAATCAAGGATAGTGTATGTAAACATGTTCGTTTGATGCGCAGCTTACACGCTTGGTTTTCTGATTAGTCTGACCGATCAATCTATCTATCTATCTATCTATCGGATATTTGTTTTTCCGTGTGGCGAGATGTTTTTGTTCGTGCGACCTTCGTTCTTGCAGTGACAAGTGTTTGGGTTATTGTGTTAAATATTCTGTGTGGACATGCGAACGGGGTTTGTGTGTTGAATGTTAGTCTGCATTTCAAGTTCCGTGTACGACTGGCTATTGACACATTTTTGGGTGATGTATTTCGTTGTTTATGCATGTACGTGTTTGTGTGTTTGTGTGAGTTGGCGAAAGGCATCAGTGCTTTGATGATAGGCGAACCGCACGGCATCAGCCCCCGAATGCTGTCGATGCGCCTGCGACTCGGTCGAGGTAAGTTTGCTACATTTGTTAGTGTTTATGGTCCAACTATGTGATGATGATACAAAGGACCGGTTCTATGATCAGCTGTCCGCCACAATCCGGTCGGCGCCGGTGAGTGACCGACTGTTTACTCTGGGCGACTTGAACGCTCGAATCGGGCGTGACTCGGTAGCTTGGCGAGGAGTCCTCGGACCCTACAGCATCGGTTCAGTAAACGAGAACGGTGATCATCTGCTCCACCCGTGTGCTACTCACGAGCTGGCTATCACAAACAACCGATTCCAGCTGGCTGCGAGCGACATCACGATGTGGACTCATCCACGAGGCGGAAACCACCATCTGATTGACTACGTGATTGTGGGGCAACGCGACATTCGTGAGGTGCGCATCACGCGGGTGATGCGCGACGCTGAATGTAACACCGATCATAGGCTGATCAGGACCAAATTGTTTATTCATGTACGTAAGTCTGTTTATTGTAGATCTTTTGGACAACGGCAGAAGTTGGATATCAGACGGCTGGAGAACTCTGAGATGAAGATTGCCTTCCAACGTGCAGTAGTCGCCCGTCTGCAAAACGCTCCTGAATCCACTACCCCCGAGGGTATGTGGCAACATCTGAAGGAACAGATTATGGCAGCAGCCACCAGGACGATCGGTGTGGAGTGCAAGAAACGTGCGGACTGGTTCGATGACAACAACGTGGCTATCTCCAAGTTGGTACGAGAGAAGAATGCCGCGTTCGCTACATCCACACTTGACCCGGCCAATGGAGTGAAGAAGACTAGGTTCCGGAGTATCCGCCGTCAACTGGCCGAGCGTGTTCGCGGAATTAAGGACAACTGGTGGAGGAAACAGGGCGAGCGCATGCAAGGTTTCGCAAATAGTCGACAGCATAAGGAGTTCTACGATTTGCTTAAAGCGGTCTTCGGTCCATCTATCCAGTCTACTGAAGCACTGGTAGACGTGGACACCGGCTTTTCTTACAGCCAGTCGGAAGACATCATGGGAATATGGCGCAAACACTTCGGCAGCCTGTTGAACCACCCTACTACAATTGATTGGGCGACTGTTAACAGTCTGCCGCAACAGGACGTCAAATCTTTGCTTGATCTCGCCACAGATTTGCTGGAGTTGCAGAGGGCGATTGGTCAACTGCGCAACGGGAAGGCTGCGGGCGAGGATGAGCTGCCGGGTGAAATACTGAATAATGGCGGGCCGGCGTTGGAACGCGCTCTGCTCCAGCTGCTCCACTCCATTTGAGGGTACGAGGCGATGCTGCAAGACTTTGAGGACGCCTTTATCGTCCCTTTGTTCAGAGGCAAGGGTAGCAAGCAGTGCGCCGACAGCTACCGGGGTATCAGTCTTTTGAGCTGTTCAGGCAAGGTGTTTGCCAGAATCCTCCTGAAGCGATTGAATGCGAACGTTTTGGAAGAGAACGTTCCCGAGAAGCGGTGTGGATTCCGGGCGAGTCGGTGTACAGTCGACCTGGTGTTTGCCGCTCAACAGCTTCAGGAGGAGTGCCGGAAACGGAACCAGCCCCTTCGATAAGGTGAGCCGCGAGGCGTTGTGGACGGTGCTTGGTAAGTTTGGATATCCAGGTAAGTTCGTCAATATCGTTAGATTGTTGCATGCGGACATGAAGGCAAAGGTGCAGTCGTGTGGATCGACCTCTGATTATTTTGACATCGTCACTGGCGTGGAGCCGAGTTGTGTTCTAGCCGCAGCCCTATTTAGCTTATATTTGACCGTCAAGGTAACAGTTACCTTTCAGAACTATGGATAGGATGGTGTTGAGGTACAGTACCGGACGGACGGGTGTCTGTTGAATATCCGACGTTTCGGCGCCCCAACCCGGCTACAGACCTCAAGGATGCGGATGCTTCTCTTCGCAGATGACAGCGAATGGCTGACAAACAGTGAAGAAGAACTGTAACGCCTGGCTACAGCCTTCACGACGGCAGCATCAAAGTTCGCATTGGACATCAACACAGGTAAGACGCTTGCATTCTTTCAGCCCTCTCCTGGTGGAGGTGCTGCTTGCGTACCTCCACCCCAAATCAGCATCGATGGAAAAACTGTGAGTAGCTGCGGGGATTTCTGCTACTTGTGTAGCAATTTATCGACAGATTTGTCTGTGCACTGCGAGCTGTGAGCGCGTGTGGCGAAGGCTAGTGCTGCTTTCGGACGTCTTGAAAGGCCTGTCTGGAAGAATCACAGCCTGAAGATGGCCACCAAGCTGTGTGTCTACCGCTCAATGGTGCTGTCTATACTGTTGTATGGCAGTGAGACGTGGACATTGTACCGGCGGAACGTGAACTATCTGAGCCACTTCCATGTGCAGTGTCTGAGGCGCATCTTGGGTATTCGGTGGTCGGACATGGTTCCAAACACTGAGGTACTGCGGTGAGCGGACATGGACGGGGCGGAAGCCATGTTGATGCCGAACCAGCTCCGTTGGCTCGGTCACATCCATCGGATGGGCGATGACCGTATCCTGAAGCAGCTCTTGTACGGACAAGCGAAAACAGGTAAGCGATACCCTGATGGTCAGAAGCGGAGATACCAGGATGTTGTGCAGGTCGGTCTTCCACGTTGTAACATTGATTTTAGATGTTGGGAAGACCTAGCGTCGAACTAGACGGCCGGGGGTGAAACAGACCGGGTGGGCGTCTGAAAGTTCAGCGACCGGTTATTGCGTACTCATAGCACACCGTTGGCGAAGAGGCGACGAGTACGTTAGGCTCAGGTAACTCATACAAGCATATCCATTCCACTCCCGTTAACGACTGCATTGGTCAACAACCTGGTCGTTGACAATTAATCCGCTCCTCTTTTCAGAATCTTGGGTGTCTGCGGTCTTCTATCCATCCTTTTCTTTGCGGTTGTTGGTGTACTGTATGATGAATGGTCTGTCTTACTTTATGCAGCTCAATGAGAATTTTGTTTTTCATCCTTACCTTTTCTAGGATGCACTAACCTGCACTCGTATACTGCAACGCTTCTTGTATTACATTTCACAAATCTTTCTTCTCAGTGTAGATCTCGTCATTGCAGCCTCTCTCTGTTTAGTTTCCGAGAGATAAGAGTTTCATTTCCTTATTAGGCAATAAACTAGTTAACCAGCATTGGCCGGCTGGACACAAAAGCTCCACTGGCACATCTTCCGGTCTTATTCCTTCGGGTTTACACTGGATATGTGGTGTGTGGGTGGAACCGCAAGTGCTACGGTGCAAGCCAATTGTGGCGATGGTTAGGCGCAGGCGTCGTTTGGTTCGGTCACTGTTACAGGCTAATCCGAATCGGATGCCACCAACCCTGTGTGGTATGAACCCACACCATTGGGTGATGTGGTGGACTATTATATAAGACATCTTCATTGTATTCACTCGATAGGTTACAAAACCCACATGTGTCGAAATTTACCAGTCGTTTGTTTCCCTCAAGCAATAACAGCATCAGTCGAGTCACTTAAATTACATTCGATCAAAGCTAAGTAGTATCTCATTGTGCGGTGAACAAAAGTAAAGAACGAAATAATAAATGTAAAACAAACTACCATGTTAACCGAATTAGGTTTTTGTAACTTTGCGGACTCCAGCACTGGTGGAAGTGATTTGTCTTAATTCTGATTTTGTTTTCACCTATTCCCTGAATAACAGCCGTTGAGAGAAATCCGACAGCACGCGTACTGCTTTTTTAGCGGAGTACTATGTCCGGATGGGCATTAAGATTCTCTGTGTTTTATAAGTGTGTGTTACGACAGTGGATCCGCAATTGGTTGATGTGTTTTCACGCGTGCAAGTCTGTGCTATCCATTCGGGCATTGATCAAGTGATCGCCTGGTTGCAGCTGCACATGTACGCGACGTTTCTTATTGACCAGTCATGTGATCGTTTGGCAATGACAGTGGATGCATTTCCCTTCACTTCGTGCCTAAGCTTGCTCGATAGCTTTTAGAATACTCATTACAACACACGAGGAATAATACGAACTGCCCCATGAATTTATGATATACAGCAGATAGCATCGAGAGTGAACACTCACGATGTTTTTAGCGATGTGCCTTGTTGAAGCGAGGATAGACGGTCGCACTATACTGCTTACACCACTGTTCACTAGCAGCATGGACCGAAATGACCGCGGGACAAATATGGGGAGGATCATTGGAGGGCAGCATCAAGTGGGATGGCTTTCATCACATGACGGAACTGAGACATGATGTCCAAAGCGACCAGAGCATCCTCAGATCAGTGTGGTGTACAAATGAGTGTTTCTGTTCGTAGTCCTGTTGAGACGCATAACTCGTGTATTGATTTACCCAAATAAACAACTTCTGTGCAATCCGCCTTCTCAGTTCACAACATTGTGTCACGTGCTTTCATAGTCCCACCTTCAAATTGGGCATTTCAGTCCGGCTAGTTTGATACTGGGAGGAGTAGACCTTGTCAACACAAAGCGTACATTTTGGTCACCCTCTCTTTAAATTTACATTCGTGGGTTATAACGTGTGTGGTTGGGTCCCTCGAAAAAATATTGAAAAATTTCAACTGAAAAACCGATCGAGGTTACTCGGAAACGGTGGCGAAACTGACTACTGAAGTGTTGGTTGTTCATGTGACTTCGTGAGCTTTTCCGTCCTAAAAGCGTCTTTCATAACGTCAGTTCAGTTAGGTGGAAGTGTTCCTACTAAATAATGAAAATGAGTCATTCCACTGACCGTTTTACATATGACACCACGAGACACTAAATGAAATCTGCAGGCCACTATCTACTCATTGTCTAATGACAGATCGCAGTTTTCCCACGTCATCAGGTAACTCATCACGTCAGCGCTTAAGCCGGAATGGATTATTTTCCCCTTATTTCTTTGGTTATATACCTACCATTGCCATCCATCATCCAATCGGTTGACACCAGTGTTTTTTCGTTAGGATGTCGCAAATGGAAGTGTACTTGACTTATCCGCTAGTGCCGAGGTGCCACCATCTTTTAACATCGGTTTTATTGGTCGATTTTTAAATTTTGATAGTATCACGCGCCTGACAGACGGAAGGTCGTGATAGGAGAAGGACGTTGTTTGTACATTTATCACTCACCACATTCGGATGCACAACTAAGAGGGCGAGTATACCGAGTGACTGTCCGGTGAGCAGCGTTCCCAATGCAGTCAGAAGTTGTGGTTCACCTTTCAACCCATTGCACGCCGCAGTCGCCTCAAATTCTGACAGCCACTCTTCCACATCTCCGTCCGCAAACTGATTTGGCCAAGGCAACTTCATTGCGTTGTGTTCGGGGCACGGCACCAGTGTAGCGAGAAGGCGTCCAATAAAGCACAATCTTTATTGCCCAAATCGCCAGTCACATGCAACGCGCGCTCTCGTTTATGAGTCATAATTCCAACCCACAACACCCCCCGGTTTCCGTTCTCGCGTCGTGTGCACTTCTAACCGGTTCACGTGTGTGATCGGCGCCTTCTATCGGGGGGTTTTCCGCTTGCCATTCCTCGTCTGTTTGTCCGATTTCGTTGCGCGATGGCTCGTCCGACTGCTCGTGCTGTCNCCGAGAATGCGTATACACTTCACCAGCGCATACCCAACTCAATCAGAATGAAATCAACTAAACAGAAACCAATAAACACCACGTCCACAATACAACACAAGCTACACTCGCAAAACAAAACACACGCAGCACGATCACATCTCCGTGAACCGACCGAACAGTCTGCTAGCACAACATCCATTATCCTGACGAGGCTACGCAATAGCACGACACAAGAAAACCAACCGCCTTACAAACCAAAAGCTCGCCGAACAAACAACACCGTTCAACAAGTTAATGATTCCCGTGAGTTTAGCTCACACAGAAGTCCTAATCGAGGGGGCATCCACTGGAATTGACAGGACAGTTGCTGTGTCTCCCTTCCAGCCGATTGGACAATCGGAGCAGTACTCACAAGTGAACACGAGTGAGCGTTCACATATGATAATTCAGTCTGCTCTAATGTGAGGTCAGTGGGACGATGGTCAACACGGTTGCCTCATGAAAGCGTAGCCGGAGTTCTAGTCCCGGCCGTGGCAAGGATGTACACTACTGACGATCCCTAACAAGAGCGAAACTCGCGTCTAATGATCGGTCGACCGAGGTATGGTGTGTATCACCAGCACACTTGGATTGCCTGTGTGTTGACTGTTATCAGTAATCAACTTCGGTTCAACTTATATAAACCATTTCCACATCTCTTTCAGTCATGCTGTTATTGGGGAAATCCGCTCTAAACAAGATGCCACGGTAACGACCAGTCACACAACACATTAGTGCACCTGTACCTAAATCTACTAACGACACAGCCAAATGATCAAAACTTGCTCCGAAGGCTGTGTATTCACTCAAACAGAACCGTGAACAAACATATAAACCGTATTGCTGCAAATCAAATCCGTCTAGTCGCTGTAACGAACAACGATGTGACCTTCTGCGAGCTGTCAACAAACCATTCGAGAACAGCATGCACCGAAACCTACGAAGTGGTACAAAGAAGATATAATGTGAACAAAACAAGCGGACTATACAAAGTCTGCTGTTAACAGGAATCCAATCAATATACTGATGCGACTGCGACCGTCGTCTAAGGACTACACTTACTACACCCTGACCGGTAATGGTGATTGTGGGGTCACCCAAAATGTGCAATCAATATCACGTAGTCAGTGTGGGCGCTGTTAGTTTCATACGTTGAATAGTGTTCTGGATTCAAGCCCCTCAAACACAACATCGACAGTCAACGAGTCTAACGTTCGTATGAGAGCGGCTTGATGACCTATCTGTTTTAGGGTGCGAATGTTGAAAGCACCTATATCAGTTCACATTCTAGGTTTGATCAATGTACGACGGAGGTCTGAAGCTGAGTGGTAAGAGATTAGACTTACCGACACAGTGCTACTGTGATTAGCTACATCTGATATAGAACGTGCAGAGTAACCAATAGAAATGGGTTTGGAAGGGGACTGGGAGCTTAAGTTGATAAGAGAGTGGGGGGAGATCGGCAGTAGCATGTTTTCGCCTATCCACCCTGCCGCAAACAACAAATAGGGCGATCCGGTTTGTAATGCGGGACGGCCGAAGCAGTATGGAATTATTTGTGTTGTGATCATTCGTGGTTGTATGTGGGCTCAGATAGTGCCAGGACACTCAGACCTAGACACCAGAACGATTAGGGTTCTCAACCTGAGCCTTCGGCTCGAAAGCTTGTAACACAAGACAGCGGGTGGGTGACAGTGTACCGTGACCTGTACTTTTTCAGAATAAACATCGCAAGCTTCGTCAGGAGACGGTGGCTTGCACACTTCTACCTATTGGGCTGCATGGCATTTTGGCGTGGTCGCCATACCGTACAATTTAGCCCAATAGATTATCGAGAAGCGCAAACCGTCACATCGCGTCAGGACCCAATCTTGTTTTGACTTAACCGTTCTCGTTGTGCCGTTAATCTGCAAACGATTACTTAGTATGCACTATTACGAATCCCGAAATTTTTGTGAGTACAGTGACCGGAATGATAAGCCGACAAATTGAGTGAATATTGTGTACTCCAGACGTGACTGTTGTTTATTATAGTTAATTGATATCATCATCATCATAGACAGCAATACATCAGTGATTCAAACTAACGCCTAAATGCCACAAAACCATGAAGAAAAAGCAAACCTTATATAGGAAGTGAGAAGGAAGAAAGAAGGGGATGGGAAGGGCTCTAATTACTGAAAATAATTGTCTGTAATCACACATTCGACATCAAGGTGCCTACACCTTGCAAACAAACAACTGAGCTGGAAGTGAGAGTAAAGTGTCTTCAGCACACACATACACGGATGCCCTCACCTGAACGCTTTCCCGGAAATTTCCAACCGCAACCGATGAATGACAGTCCAGTCAAGCAGCAACGGGTCTAATCAG
This sequence comes from Paragonimus westermani, assembly GCA_008508345.1. NCBI lineage: Eukaryota > Metazoa > Platyhelminthes > Trematoda > Plagiorchiida > Troglotrematidae > Paragonimus > Paragonimus westermani. Next base: position 62,338 of record QNGE01004292.1, read on the forward strand.
ATATTGTGGACAAACGCGGCATACGGTCGGAACGGTTCCGTTTGCAGTGTACAAGAAAAACATTTGCAAACAAAGTTTTGGGATGCTACTGGATCCGGGTTCATGGAGCAACGCAGGCAAGTACAGTTTTGGAATCTCCATTCATTTCCACTGCAAGCTTCGCAAAACAATTCTTCACTTGCTGATACCACGTGGTGTTTGTCCGACTTGTTGCCTCAATAACACTAAACAAACACAAACCCCGAACTAGATCACCAGTAGTGGAACTACAGGTTACTCAACCGCCACTCCCAACACCCCGAATGCCATCTACCATCACCCGATATAGACTTACCTAACACCAACGGCTAAACCATCGACGCCAGTCGTGCTGAAACGCAAAACACACTTAGACAAATCCATGTCGCCTACCTCGCCAAACTCAGCCACGCTCTCAAACTGTCCATATACGGACTTGTTCCACGCGCACAATTACGTATCTTCTTTCACACTCCGCACCGTGTCTGTGCTCGCAGCAATCGCTAGAAGAGAAAACAAACAAAAAAACACAAACATACACACTGATCGGAAAAATTATGAAAAAACCAAACCGTTTTGGTTTGTGTGACATGCTGTTGCAACCCAATCGGTAAGTCTTATGAGTCCAGATTCTAACATTTTTTAAACGTACGTCAAATCAAACGTGAATTTTACAACGAGCTTCAGTCCGATTCCGAGTGAACAAAGTAAAATGAACAGTCAAAAAAACTCAAGCAGCTAAGTCGCTTGGATGAGAAAGTGAATTTCACCTTCCTCTGAAGCTACCGAATAAAACCTTGGATTTATTAAAACACAGTCTCCATGATTATACACGTTTCGTAAACGAAATTTGTAACGTAGAGCGAATAAGGGCAGCAACCGCTGACCTTCTTCTAATTGGCCGGAACCCCCACCACTAATTTAGGGTAACAGATAACTTTCTATTAACACTCCGGCGTAGAAAGTTGGTGTCTCATATGACCTACGCCAAAACCCGTCACTCGATTTCACCTGCGTTACACAACACCAATCTACGAAAAAGGCACTTGCCCGAGGTTTCGATACCCCGGTGATGTATCATGTTGGACAAAGTGGAAAGACGCGTTGACAGCAACATGGAACAGGACGAGACCCGGTCCAGAGGAGACTCACTGCATTAGGCTTGTACACCAAACAGAGCAATGAAGACCCAAACGGTTGTCTTGACCTTTTCATTGACTATCACTGGGTTATCGCTATTTGATAGTGGGTATGCAAGCTATCATGGCTAAGAGTTCCACTACATATCTGCGCGTAATGAGCAGCCGTACAGCATGGATGGAAAAATTCTGCCGCTGGGAGCCCAAGAAGTATTGTCTACCTTAACAGTTTCGGCATACGCAATCCTTGTTGAATATATGGTAATTATATTTGTTTTAAGTACGATGCACTCGAAACAGAACACATAGTATGAATTCCTTTCGTTAGCCATTGCCAATCAGACAGCCGAATGATTGGGTCTCTTTTAGGTTAACAAATCGATCAAACTACTTACAAGTAGAACACTGATTACGGGAACTATCCTACATTTGGTGGAATCCGTTGCCGGATCAGCCTGTCAGAAGGATTAAGGCCAGAGGACGCCTGTGCACAACTCTGACCACGAGCGGCGTGCGGTGAGGTTCTTGTGGCTTCAAGCACATATCACGTATCCGGTGTAAACCCAGAACAACATCATGAAGCGTGCGTCCATTCGACCAATGCTGGTTGGCCAGATGGTAGGCTAGTATGAATGTAAAACACTTGTCTCTCGGGTACAATTAGAGACTTCAGTCGTATGAGGTAAATTTCGAAGAAGGATCAGCAAAACACAGGACATGATTTAATTCAGTATTGTAGCAAAACTTACTGCTTCAAATAAGGGATTAGGGAGAAAAGAATTAACTTCGATTTGAAAACCGAACAAAACCTTAAGCTTTCTGATGAGCAGTCAGGGATTTGGTTTATTTTCAAGTTGATCATCACTCACA